>WURT03347632.1:0-24019 GCA_009936505.3 Holothuria glaberrima | reverse complement strand
TCTCTCGGCCGGGAGTTGTCAATCATCGCCTCAGACTACTGTCGACTTCAAGCCATCGGCCAATGGTTACCCGACAATTTGTCGAAATACTGGTACCAGAATATGTTTCCTTCTGTTTTTATGGCAAATTTTCTCATGGAAGCTCATATCCTGTTGTGCATGATACTAAGTGAGTCCCTTGTTTACCGCGGTACACAATGCTAGAGCCATACGCGTTTAGTACGCCGTCAGTAGCTACCGCTATGTATGTTAGTGGCATACGTATGTATTGTACGTGCATTGTAGCATTCCCAGTGGCATCTTACAGTGCACAGAAATCACGGTAGTACAGTGAAGTTGGGGCTTGTTATTGTCATGTCACAACACGTCTGGCACATATGTTTACCATCGAGCACCTCAGTGTATACGATCGGTGGACATAATCCGTCCCCCGTGTCTACATACGCAGGCTACGTTAAGTAAACATCCGGGTTATAGTGACAGGCACAAAATTATTTCGTGTCGATAGTAATGTCGCCCTCGTTTGGCCTCACGCTACCCCACCTTTAAGCAATATCTTCTTATCGGTAAGCTAGAAATAATAATAATTAAAAACAAAAATGGGACGGAGTACGTTCTTGGTTGCCAGAGGTAAGCCTAGAAGTGAATTGCACAAAGAATGGTAAAGATTGCCAGAAACTGTTCAAATTTACAAAAAAAAATCTTTTGGACTTGAAGCAAAGCTTATGTTTGATCAAGGGCAAATTTACTGAACACGTATAATAATTGGTGGTAGCCATTATCGGATTGTCTATGTATATGAAATTGCATTTAAACAAAAATTATCGCAGAAGGAACGGGGTAGGGGGTTGACTAGCAGTTCCAAGGATTGTCAATTTGTGTAATTATACTTAACTTCCTTTTAATTTATTCTGATCATTAGATTTTTTTTAATTCGTTACACTTCTATTTTATACTATAGTTTATCACTTTCCTCTATTTAAAATTTAGATGCAAAGTTGAAGCAGAAGCTGAACGTGCAGATGGACACGGTCTTACTCGAAACTGTTGCAAAAATCTACTCTGCTTATCATTTGAACTGTAATCACGGACTTAAATACATGGACATAAGATCACGTGACCAATACGGTCTCCACCGTTCGAACACATTTAGGCTTACCAAGATGGCCGCCGAGCTACTACCATTTGCCCAATTTGACGATGAATCTGCAACATTTTGGAAAAAATTTAAACATGAACGGAAGAAAAATAGCACAATCCTTCAGTCACTTTGTTGAATTTGACCTGAACTTGGATTCTTTCGAAAATATTACACGTTTCTCAAAAAATCCGTCTATACTGAGCCACTTGAGCAAGTCCAAATTTCTACACACAAGAGCATAGCAGGCGGCCATATTGGTCAGCCTGCGCGACTGCGCCTATATGCTCTGTCCATATATAAGAAGTCCGTGACTGTAATGTTATTATTGAAAATGAGCCCATCGACAAGACTCAGAAACATAAGAAACTTACTGATTTTTTTAAGCATGTAATATTTTGTGCTTTTTGCATATTTTATTCGTAATGAATCTTGTACAAACTTATCCAAATGTCGGAGGGACATTTGTCTTCAAAATGTAGTGTGTCTTACACGGTACTAGCATAAATTAGGCTGTCTTCGTCCTTCTAAGTGATAGCCCCTAAACACGTTTACTTATCTAAACGCACGTAAACACCCTCAACACACACCAGAACATAGGCCTACATGTGTCATTCTACATCGAGGATATGACTGTACAGACGTGGCAATGAACTGTTAGGCAGATAGAAAGGTTTACGGACGGGTCGAAAGAGCATCGAGCGGACAGCCAGATTAACAACCAACAAAACAGAAAAAGAGACTCAATTTTTAAAACGAGCATAGAGGGAAACAATGAATCAATAATTATGGTAAAATGTATTCCCTTAAGTTCCATATTTGCGGGACCTGGTTGGATGAGCTAACGATACAAAACGCTAGACAAGTAATACATTTGTCTCTAAGTTTGTATTTGAAGATAAAGATGATTGTAAACGGGGATGCAAAAAAATCAACTACAAGTTGACTGAGCAATGATGAACGGAGCTCCTTCCCACAAAATCAAAGTCAAAACAGTTGTTTTCGTAGTGGGCGCACAATGAAAGTTGTCACAAGACGAATTGAGATTATGCTAGGCATGTAAAGCCTTAATGATCATCGATTCAATCTTGAAATTAATGCAAGATGAAGTTCATGAAATTTTTATAGCGCACTGTTTAAAGTAATTATTCTGATGGGTCTTACAATGTTAATTGAAGGATACCGTCGAAGGCACAGGTAAAGGGATTTTTAATAAGCAATAAAAGTGTTACCGACTTAACTGAAAAGGGCAAGTCATTCCATATCTTAGAGTCTTGAACAGCGAGAGAACCCTCACCAAACATAGACCTGTATCAGGGAACGACCAATAATCATAGATTCATGGTCGACTTGAATCCAAAAAACGTATTTTAAAATCATTCTAGATTATTTGTCATGAAATATAGACACATATTAAGGGCAACTGCGTCAAAAGTAGCCTATTTTTAATGATTATTTCTCATATTATTTTTATACATTATGATCGTTAGATTGGTGGTCATTTTATTGTTTCCCCTATCTGGTTAACCTAAATCTCGCAAAATTGAATTCAAAATTCAGGGTGGCCCAAAAGCTATTTTCAAAGAGGAAGGTTAAAGTTACTTGAATCCACTGAGCAAACCTTGACAGGAAAATAAATGGCTGCTTTTTCCTGGCCTGGACCTGTCTACCAATACAGCTATGAACAAATGTATTCACAAAAACAATGATAGCAGTCTTGCTAAAGCCCCAGTCCCACCATCACGACTTTGGGCACGAATGCCAGCGAATAGGGAAAAATGAAAAAGTCGTGGTGGTTCGCCATGTACTGACCTTTGAGAGAGTTCTCCACACATTCCGTACGCATGCGGTGCGCATCGGTACGACTGCCACAAAAATACAGTGAGACAGCAGCAAAAACGCGGTACGCTTCCAACAAGAATTAAGAAGAACCAGTACGAACCCTCACGAGCTCACTAAGATCGCAGTAACACCCCATTAGTTCAAACCACCACGAACTACTGCGAACCACCACAATTGCGTCACGATTGCGACACGAAGTCGTGATGACGGGACTGGGGCTTAAGGAATTAGCACACCGTCTAATGTTACAATGGAATAGAGGGAAACCAGTGCAGATCTTTAAATCTAGTCGTGGCACGGGATTAAGTAATTGTGCATCGGAAATGAACCGTGGTACCAAATTCTGCATTTCTCAAAGAGGGAGCCAGCGTGGACTGTCACGGGTGTCGTTTTCTGACTTTGTATTCGTTTTACTAACTTTTCACTTCACGCATTCGCAAATACGTATGGTATAGCCCCAAAAGAAGCAGAAAGATATTTGCATGAGGTAAAGGTAACCCTAGTAAATACGGCTACGAGAGGGGGAGGGTGGGGTAAGTTCAAGTAACTCAAAACTATAACGCCACACCATGGGCAATTCTTTGCACTGAGATTAGGGCAAATACAATTCCTGCCCTTGATAGCGAACATCTCTTTTCATGTCTCATATTACCGTGATTTTTCGTTAATGTTACCGCAGCTTTCGCGGTAGCATAGAAAAGTCCCGTATGAAGGATGGTCATATGCATCAATTCCTTCTTAAAAGATCTGAACTGGTTGAGTGAAACGGCTATATTTTACTATTTAAATGTTAAATTCTAGTTTTATTTTAACTTAATCGCTTTTTATGTGTAGATAAAGTTGAAATCTTCAGTGGATATTTGCGAAGCCGAGGACCAAGGTCATAGATCGGACCCATTGTTTAACAAGAATATACCTTTGACAAATAAATAAAAAAAAAAATGCTAAAATTATGTGTTAGGAAAACATTTTCTCATGTGATGCCGTAAGATAAAAAGGATTTGGAGGACTTAATATCGTATTATCAAACTTTTGATGTGGCGTAAACGGACACAAAGATGGATAGAAGCATGTCTAATTACTTGTAAAGTGCTATAGTTTTGATTTTGTGACGTAGGTATGGTATAGGGGGAACGAGCAGAAATACTGACGTTTCCTATGGGCACGCTTTTCACTAAAATAACAAAACTTCTTAAGAACTTAAAAAATGCATCGAAGGTCTTCAGATATTAACAAAAAATTCCGAAGAGCACGGGATCCCCTTAAAGTCGCCATTTCCTTTGCCAAAGAAGTTTATAACACCCTCACATTTCGTTCGTGGGATAAGGGGCACGGCGTTTGAAAGGGGGAATGAGCCAGTACGCTCTCCGGCTACTACTTATGCCGATAGAAGTATGCTAGTCAGGGAATTCTGGCAAAACTGAAAAAATTAAAAATGTTGGTTTTCTTTTTACTTTTGAGCTAACATTATGGCCATATATTTGGGCAATTGAAAATTCAACTAAAACAAGAGGACAATCCATGGAATTAAAAACCTTAACTCTCCCTTGCTCTCTACATACCCTTTCGTAAAGGAATTTCCTAACATACTAAAAAGCAAATCATGACAAAAAAAGAAAAACAGAAGTACCCGTTACTTCATTTAAACTTTGATGTCGAAATTTAGCAATCATGATGTAATATTTAAAACTATATCTCAGCATTCTGAGTATTTCACGCGGATAATTATATTTTTTAACATGCTGTTATGCAAGTAATGAATAATCTAATTTTAGACCATTTGAACTTTGGCCAAGTGATTTTCAACATACGACTTCAACTATCATCGCATGCAAACGTTTCCATTAGTCAGGTTACTTTTTAGCAACCAAAATACCTTGCAGTTTTCTTTACTGTGAATATCTTAAAACCATAGACCATCACCTCAAAACTTCTACTTCTTTCTTTTTGTTTGACTTTTTTACTTTGAATGTACGCGTTGTCTTATACCTGCGATTTATTAGAGTTACTTTATGCGCAAAATCCGTAATGATTGGGGTCGAAATAAAGTTTTTGCAGGAGGGCCAATCGCATGACTCATTCCAGTTTCCGGTTTCTGTCAGGTTTGCTGTCCATCGTGAGTAGCGTTAGGATTCTCGTGCGGATTTTAAGGGAAAATGCAGTCATCCCAATCAAAGTCACTCCAGTTCATGAAATGGCCTATGTTGGTCATGTGACTTTATTTTTGTTAGTGAATTGTGAAATTCAAGGAGAATTTCTCCTTGCTTTACCCTTTTCAATTTGTTTGTAATAGTTATGTCCAAAGCATATTCAGAGGTGCTTGTGATGCAATAAGAGGAGATTTATAACCATTTATTGATTTTCAAAGCAAATTTTTGGACGACTGCCTATTGCCTTTTATATAGTCAATACCTTGCAAGCATTTACCATGGACAAAAATATAACTGCTAAGCACTTAAATTTCGCTCCATTATTAAAGACCAAAACACTGTGGTGCATTTAACATGTCCAAACTTGGTTAAAGAAGTTATTCTTAATGTCTAAAATCACTTTTTGTACCTACGTATGTTGTTAATTACTTCTTAATGTCTAGCGACCACTTATGTGCTCCAAGAAGTTACATTTTCCTCTTTGATTAATTTCATAACGGTTCCCATAGACAAAAACCGGTCTTTGTATGTTTCTATGGATAATTACTGTTCGAAGGCGGGAAATGCACCCTAGTCCTTGGACCAAATGAGGTGGTTGGTACCAAATTGGGGCACAAAATGTGAGTGCCATCAACTTGTTCTGGTATATCAACTACATACCTTTTCGCATGCTAGACTTCTGAAAGTCACAGCTTTAGCCAACTAATTAGCATAAACAAAATGGCCGCCGCTGAAATTTTGAAATATTCAGTTTTTTGCCATTTCCTGACTTAGAAAGAAGTATTCATGTGGAAACAACTGCCGACTTAAAGATCTGGATAATAAATAAACAAACCATGTTGTATTTGATCATTTCCAGTTGAAACTAATTTGCATAAATCCAATATGGCGGCAAATTTTCATAATTTTGTTGATTTTTCCATGAAAATTGACTGACCATTGTCATTTTAGAGATGATTCTGATGAATTTTTGAGTTTCTAAGCTCACATTGTATTGTAACAAAGGTATTTCATATATCTACATGTTATGCAACCAATTACTTTGTTCAGACATGCTAATATGCATAAACAAAATGGCTGCTGGTGAAATGTCGAAATATTCAGTTTTGGTCATTTCTTGACCTAGGATAGGAGTATTCATGAGGAAACAACTGCTTACTTAAAGGTTTGGATAACACATATACAACCCATGTTGTATTTGATTATTTCAGTTGAAACTAACTTGCATAAATCCAATATGGTGGCAAATTTGCAAAATTTTGGTGTTTTTCCATGAAAACTCTGAATAGTGTCCTTTTAAGTAATGACATGTATAATTCCTATATTTTCAAAGATCATCATATTAATAAAACAAAGGTGGTACATTTCTGTGTGTTATGCAAGCCATTGAATGGTTCAGACATTCTTATTTGCATATACAAAATGGCTGCTGCTGATCTTTCAAAAAAAAAGAGTGCGCTATCCTTGTGGAAGCAAGTGCTGACTAAAGGTTTTGGATAATAAATGAACAACTTATCTTATTTTTGATCAGATCCTATTTAATGCTACAGACATGCTAATTTGCAAGATAAAATGGCCGACTCTGATATTTTTGGGTATTGTCTTGGGGTATTTTCTTGCTTTCAGATAAAGTAAATAAGTGGAACTGAGAAGGACTATCATGAGGTAATAAAACCTAAAAACACAATTGATCAATTTAAAGTTTACCCTTATTTGCGTAAATAAAATACAGCATCCAAATTTGATTTATTTTGGTGACTCTTTTAACTTAGCTTTCTTTGCGATGATGTCATCACGATCTATGATATTGGTGTTTTTCAAAATTTCTGAACTCATGATGAAAGCTGACATGTTAACTTGTTAAGCTACCTATATGCAATAATGAAGGCAAGCTTATTCGCAGACTCTTATTTACTTCCATTCTAAATCAAAACGATTCAGTTCAGAAATGGTCGTCACGGATGTTTAGACATAATATATCTAGATAAATTAGAATGTATATGAGTATTTGTAATCTTTGAAACCATAACATAGTAACACATAATCAGCACATTTTTACCTGCATGACTTTTCCCGTGTGAACAGGAACCAAGGTTGCTCCCGACGTACACCTTACCCTAACCAAGGAGGGGTGCCGCTTAGGGGGAAAGAGGGTCACTTACGGCGACAAGTCACCCCATTTGTGTTTTTGTTTATTCTCACCAGAGGAGGATAGATTCTGCAATTTTATACCTAAAGAATACACAACTTTCTACAATAAAGTCCTCAAACAGTCATATTTTTCAGTGAAATCCTAAATTTCTTTCAGTGACACCTGAAAATTTACAGGGAGCTTCGCATGCCAAAAATTTTGCGTTGCCATCTTTCTAGTCACTGGTCACATATAAGTGGTCTTTGAGTGCTGCCAATGCTGCCCATCCACCCCTTGTTGGCCCTAATTCTGTCCCATCCTTGCCCTAATCCTAGCCTCCAAACAGTACCACTGTAGTTAGTTAGACGAGGTTTTACAGCTCAGTTTCTAACCACTGTAAGCTCTTTTGATAGACATTTAACGTTCTCTTCTTGGCTCCTTAATTATGTCACTGGTAAAAGGCATTTTCATACTCTGTCTATACTAAGAAAAGCCAATAGACAGCGACTTTCAGTTGAATGTTATGTTGTCCTTTGGACTTTCCAACCAGTAACAAGTTGATCAGCTGATTTGCCTTAGCAACCATACAGAAAACTAATAATTAACCCAGACCTTGAAAGGCAGTTGTTCTACGACACTATTGCGATCATGAATGTGGGAAAAGCCTATGGCTTATAAAATTATATCTTCAAGTTGAGTGGCTAACCAACTCATCATATTTAGATCAAATTTGGTTTCTTCCGAAAAGCCAGTTCAGATGGGAAACCGAAGATTGTTCTTGGATGAAACCCCCGTCTTACTTTGACCCGACCAGGGATTGAAACACAAACCCCACGGCTGCTAAGCTTCATCACTTCAAATTACCCCGCTTTATGCCCTCAGTCACAACCTCGGTTAGCTAGCCTCATGTTAATTACTGTTTAGTACTGCAGATGTCTTTTCAGTCACTGATTTTGTGTGTGAATAAACTTGGTGGCTGGAAGAATAATAACTATGACTTCAACACATTAGAAAATAAGTTCAAAAGTGAACTATTTAATGTATTGGAAATGTTTTGTTCAAAAAAGAGAAAAGAAATAGGTCGACAATTTCCTTTTTTTAAAAATTTCTTTTACCCTAGATAAAGGGTTATGTTACCATGATATGATTTGAAGAATGTGACAGTTTTCTTACATACCAGTTTTTGACAAAAATTGTACCACTTTAAGTAGTGATAATCCCATGTCTCTCGTTTCAATAGAAATAAAGATATACAAGTAGTGTGCTCAGAAATGGTTTTAGAAGCCAAATTCCTACGCATGCTATCTCCGTCCTGAACAAAGGTGTTATTTAGTACGGTATTTTTTACAGGAATATGTATGTTAGAAAATTATTCTTCCTGCCCATAGAATGTTTATCCGGCTATTGTTAACCTTTTATGTCCTTATTCTTTCAGAATAAGGCCCATTTGTTGTCTTAAAATCAAGAAGCCAAGACATATTTGTGTAGGCTATGCTGTGTTATTTGATTGTGTCTGAGTTACAATATTCTTTTTAGAATAGGAAGTTAGCAATATACTGCATAAATCATATTAATTTTGTTTCTTAATGTTCTAAAGTCGCCGTCTGGATTTTATTCTCTCTTGTACTCATTAAGGGTCCATGAAGAACTGGAAAATTTCCCGGCCATATATATGAAGGGGGAAGCCATTCTTTATGAAGGCGGAAGGGCATGACTCTTATTTCCCCACCTGGCGCAATCCCTGGGTTGAGGCGTTTGGGTTTGGAGAGACCTTGGTTCATGTTGACTAGGAGTGGAAAAACATGCAAAAAAAAAATTTGGACACCAGAATTATCAATTTTCCTCTTTCTCAAATCAATAAACATATGTCACACAGAATGACTTCATTTAAAAAAGTGACGAAAACTAACTTAGAAAACCAAAACACCTAAAGGTACACTAGATCATTATGGTCCAGTGCAGAATATCATTTACAACAATAATGTTGACATACTAGACTCTTAAGTGAGCAAATAAATTCAGTAGGCCACATGATATGTGCTGGTAACATGCTAGCATAAAGGCCTGACTTTACTTGGCAGTTAAAAAGAAAGATTTCCCAAGGAAAGATCCGTTGGAATTATTTCAATATCTTTTATGGTTCTGAAGATATAACTATTCAAAGTTTGAACGTTTCAGAAGAAACTCATTACTAGATGCAAAAATAATGATGTCGAGTGTTGCACAGAGTTGACATAGCTTTTGTTAACACTCTATTATTTATCTCCTAATTACTAATGTCATGGTAAACAGTTTGATGAGTGACAATGATATTTTTCAAGGACTTAATTTTAACTTTCAAAATAAATCCCTCAGGGCATACTAATATTACAGCTGTCCTTGAAATGAAGATAGAACCAAAATAACATGAGCTATACTTGGTCAGTCCCTCTCTCGACATAACAAATTTACATACTAAGCTCATGTTTATTCATGATAAAAGTGTGAAATAGAAATTGTCCTGTAAAATGGTCTTTATTATGAATTTTTATGCTAACTGTTGCTTTTTCGAGATTTTTAATACTTTTACACCAAATATCCAACTATGTCATTCCCATGTCATCAAACATAGGGCCAGGGTTAACCCTTACCTGAATGATAAACATTTTTCCAGATAAATAATCAAATTTAAAGTCTTGTCTGTCACAGCTGGTACCCAAAAGCCATGGGTGACACAAACCCAAACTAGATCTGAAGCAATTCTTACAGTCATTGTTGATATATTAAACTTATACATTCTAAGGAAACCATTCTGGTAAGGAATATTGAGCTTGGTATGCTTCTTTGTTGTACTCCATGTCTTTTAACATCGGTCAGTGGACCCCCCCCCCCGTATCCTAGTTATAGTGGCAACAATTTCGAGTATGCAAATAAGTATTATTGCAACAGGTCAACTTTTGTAAACCACATGTAGTCGTGTTCTGTCCGCACATATTAAATCAAATAAGGATAAATTCAAAGAGAATCACCCCTCATGTTAGCCCTTGTTTCCACTTCATTACTTCATCAAAAAAGCAGGAAAATTCCCCAAACCAAATACTTCAGAATTTCTAAGTCGGTCATTTTATTAGGCAAATAAGCATGTTTGTACCATTACATGGATCCTGTAACATGCAGATACCTAACATTCTTCTAACATTCTTGTTGCTGTATTATGATGAGCTACGAAAATGTAAAAGCCATCAGTATCATCTCTTAAACTGGCAATATTCAGTGTTTTCATGAAAACATAAACAGCAAAATTATGAAAATTTACCGCCATATTGGATTTATGCAAATTAGTTTTAAGTTGAAATGATCAAATATAACATGGGTTGCACATTTATTATCCAAACCTTTAAGTAAGCAGGTGTTTCAACATGAATACTCATGATATGGTCAAAACTGAATATTTCGAAATTTCAGTGGAGGCCATTTAACTTAAAAGGTTAGATAACATGCATATGTAAGGTATCTTTTTCGCAGAATAATGATTAGCTATGAAAATATAAAAATCATCAGTGTTGTCCCTTAAATTTACAATAGTCAGTCAGTTTTCATGAAGAATCCGTGTTAAAATTAAGCAAGTTTGCCGCCATATTGGATTTATGCAAATTAGTTTCAATTTGAAATGTTCAAATATATCATGGGTTGTTCATTTATTATGCAAAAATTCAAGTTAGCAGTTGTTTCCACATGAATACTCCTTTCCTAAGTCAAGAAATGGCCAAAACTGAATATTTCGACAATTCACCAGCAGCCACTTTGTTTTGTTTATACAAATTAGCATGTCTGAACAATTTAATGGGTTGCTTCATATGTATACATATAAACAATGGTGAGCTTACAAAATCATAAAATTTATCAGAATCATCTCTTAAATAGTCAGTCAATTTTCATGAAAAAAATCACCAAAATTATGCAAATTTGCCGCCATATTGGATTTACGCAAATTAGTTTCAACTCGAAATGATCAATTACAGCATGGGTTGTTTAGTTACCATCAAAAACTTTAAGTTAGCACTTGCTTCCGCATGAATACTTCTTTCCTAATTCAGGAAATGGCAAAAACTGAATATTTCAAAATTTTAGCGGCGGCCATTTTGCTTATGCTAATTAGTAGGCTAAAGCTGTGACTTTGAGAGGTCTTTCATGCAAAAATGTATGCAGTTGATGTACCAGAACAATTTGATAGCGCTCACGTTTGTGCCCCAATTTGGTCTCACTTGGTCAAAATTCCCATCCTGGCCAAAGGAATACCCGTGCTAAGGTTTCGGAGCAATATATAATCTTATTTCCCAATACTTCGTTTGGGCTGAGCATTGCAGTGTGCAGAAAATCATCTACTTTCATTTGGTAGTCGGGGCCTACTTACAGTACTTATGGTTTAAGACGTTATTATGCCCATCGTATCACTGATCCTCTTGTACACTGTAGCAATACAGTCACTCAATGTCGTACAAAACCATGTTTGAGTCGTTCAATATTCCTATATATATTCTATTTTGTACACTAGAGCAGTTGAGATGAGCTTGGGTTCACTATTTTTGCATGGGTGATTCGTTGGGAAGTGAACGAAAATAACTGTGGCAAACTTAGGTGCCAGGCAGGGGAGGACGAGGACTAGGGGGTAATAAAAAGATCGTTTTAGGGTAGAGTATCATTTCCAAGTTACAACTTTAGAATCAAAATGTAAAGATTTGACTCTAACAGTAAATAAGGTACCTTGAAATAGTTTAAATACTACTTGCAGAGGAGAAGAGAAATAGGAGATTATGAAGGAAGCCACTGTAAATAAAACATCTTGAAAAATGCTTCTGCAAAGTGGTTTTCTTGTCATCTTTGGTTAAATTCTTGTTTTGCTTGCTAAGATTCAAATGACATTATAATATATTAACAGGAAAATTTGTTGCCTTGGGGTTTGAAAAATCTTTAGTTTTACTTTGAGTACGGGAAAAGTGGACATCTTGTTTATAAGTTATTTATAAGAGTGCTAGTTTTTTTTTCTAAATGTACACCTAGTAGGTGAAAATATCTTTACGATTAATGTGAATTTTACCTGTGTTACAGTCAAGTCCTTTGAAACCTGTGTTACATCTGCATCCAAAGGGATGGGGTAAGCAGAACAGATATTTGCTACATTTGCTATCACCTTCTCTTGAAGAGCATTTTTTATCACACGAGTGCCCAAATCTGTTTCGACCACATGCTGTAAAATAAAAGATACAGATCAAGAGGAATAAATAACTTTCTCAGAGAATTCTGCGTTGTTTGCAAGGATCAAGAATGCTTTAAACACTAATAACTACTACTTTTCCATGCCCAGAGAAAGGAAATCATGCACGGGGGGGTATTGGGCTATGGTCCCCCTTTTTAGTTCTTAATAATACGTAAATTTTGTACCACAATTTTTACTTCAAAAGGAAGCATATGTAGCACCAGATTGCATGTAAGGACACCTAGTTTTCAAAAATTTTCAAAGGGGAGGGAGTGTCCCCCATGTCCCCCCTCACTGATGCCAATTTCCTTTAGGTCATAAAAACACATAAATTTTGTAACACAAATTTATCTTCAACAGGGAGCATATGTGGCACCAGATTGCATGTAAGGACGCCCAGTCTTTCACAAATTTACAAAGGGGAGAGGCTTCAATGGCCCCCTCACTGATGCCGATATTTTTTCTCTTTAGGTTCTAAAAATACGTACAGTTTTTTATCATAAATTGGACTTCAAAAGGTAGTATATTTGGCACCAGATTGCATGTAAGGACACCAAGTTTTTCAATTCTTTTTCAAAGGGGAATGGTCCCCATGGCCCCTACCTGATGCCGATATTTTTTCTCTAAAAAATCGTAAATTTTGTTACACAAATTTTACTTCAAAAGGTAGCATTTGTGGCACCAGATTCCATGTAAGGACACCTAATTTACAAATTATTTCAGAGGGGAGGAAGACACCCTCTCCCCTTATACCCCTTCCCCAGGCCGGAGATTACACAACATACTTACTCACTGAAACCATTACTGGTAGCTGGAAACCAAAGCTTAACGTGTATTTAAAGTCTTTCATTTCCATAATATATGTTACAACAGTAGACCGTCATCTGTCATGCTCTTTTCGTGTTACTTTGTGACCCATCTTGGAGGTTCGGATTGAAAAAATACAGATTCACGTAAATAGATAAAGTGATTACCCATGCAACTACCACAAGCTATCCATTCGGCCTATGAAACTAAAAAAAATAAAACTTATCCTTAAAATCCAAAATTTGGCGAAATTGAGGTGAACACAACACTTCCATTTTTAAAGCAATTTTTCCTCACATAATAAAGTATTGCGGCTTCAGCAAGCGTCTTTTTATAGCACTTTGTTTTATAAGTACGTGTTAACATACAATCATGGACTCGAAATATTCATAATAGAAGTAAAAGGAACATTTATCAAAATCTGGTGAGATTATTAGTGCGTGAGCTTTAAAATTAGGAAATTGAATGTGGAAGCACTAAGTCACATGCGACGGGAAACGAGGAACTGTATATGTCCCTACTACATCGGTTATGAGTGTAACCTAAACAACGTGTCGAACGAAAACCAGCTGAAAGTGATTCCGCCCCAAATTGTAAAAAATTGCATCACTCCGACTTGAGAAAAGGAATAATTGCCTACAATCATAAGTCGTGGGAGCGATTCCTGTTGTGCGTCGAGAAACCACAAAATGCTAGCATGATTTAGTACCAAAGCCCTATTTCGTCGGCACAATAGGTTCTATAGGCAACGGAGCGTGTTGCGTTGATTCCCAAAAGTTGTATTAGTTTAGGCATTTAGAGTTCTGGTTGATGGTTTAATTCTATCAACAGATAACTACATTAAGGTTCTGTGTGGAAATCATATGGCGTAACCTTATTCTGTGCAGGAAACGCCAAAAATATTTACTCGAAAAGTAAGCTACTTGTAGTAGTAGATCCTATTAGTGAGATGGCACACTTCACATTGAGATACAAAGAAAATTCAATAGTGTGACCTTTCCTAATAGTATTTAAAACAACTAATGGTTCTCAAAGTGGTCCCTACCGCCCCCGAGGGTGTTGGGAAGTTTCAGGTGGGCGCCACAGAGTACGCGGGGAATATGGGGTTGTGCACTGATTTGAGGGTCCCTGGCGATAATTGCGACACATCACTGCTGCAATTTATGGCACAATGAGGCATCCAGGGGGTCTGTTCCCCTCCGCTAGTTCTTCCCGTCGGCTTCTTTCTCCCTCCACCCCACCCTCCCCCTCTTATTTTCGATCCCCCAAATAAACTTTTGACCCGAAATTATCCACAAATAGCAGTAGAAATTTTACAACTCCACCACCTAGGTCGATTTCTTCCGCGTTCGGGCGTTTGGATAATATTGTAGGGGGCGTAACATTGCGACAGTTCAAGAATGTGTAAGGGGGAGGTAGACTTAGTCTAAACAAGTTTGAGAACCATTGATTAAGAAGGAAACACCTTTGTAATTCAAATACTTTCTTAAATTGTTCACTTTTATCCACTAACTAAATGGTTAGTATAATATACCGGTACCAGTGGAATATGATGCCATTTCAAAGTAGTTGATTTATATGCAGATAGATTTTTGAATGCTAAATAACACACAATTTCAGGGATGGGCGCAAGTCGACAAATCTCCCTCAGCCTGGGCAAGGAAAAATCACTCAGACAAGTGCAGTGCTTAATATCACATTTAACTGTTTAAAGGGGGGTCGAAGATTCTGCAAAAAATTCGGTGAAGTGTTCGCATGGCTTATATGCTTTGTTCGGGGTAGCAAAGCTGATAAGTGTAGCCCTTTAGCCGTAATTTTGGGTATGAGTTAGGGGGTGATGTGACGCCCGGATATTTTGAGAATAAGAGTTATGTAAAGTTATCGCGAAACCCTAAAAAAGTCTTTATAATGGGCTTAGATAAAGATTGTGACCTTGCATAGTATCAAGTTATAGCATGGTGCGATATTGCAATACTCGTTTCGACCATAAAGATACTTTTGGGGTATCATCAGGAGCAATGATAAAATTGGCAATAATTTACGGCAACCCTACAGAGGCAGCCTATTAACTTGCTAAATTAACTTTGGTTGTCCAATTAAAGATCAAGGTGAAATGTAGGGTAAAAGCCTAATCCACCAAAGTTTTCAGTTCAAGTTGAGAAACGTCAACAAAAAGAGGGATATCATCTCTATACCTCAACCAGCAAATTATGTGTTTCGAAAGGGGTATAATCTCGTTCTCAGAATGATGGAAATTAATGTCGGCTATTTCGGGTGGGGATTCAGAGACCCTTGCTTCCTAAGTGTTGTGTAATGAATCATGACTCGAGTCACGAATTTTTTATGGAATCACATTTAGTGAAAGTATTGATGACTCGACTCGACTGCAAAAGGTTGAGTGACTCCTTACAACTCTGCCATTGCTACACCTACCGTTTGTAAGTAGTAAGTAGTTTGTATCGAACTCAAACTTGCGTTTTATAATGGGCTCTAAAATCTGTTGGCAAAATTCAGTTGATATCTTAGGTAATGAGTATAAGCCGTTGTCAGGTGATGTATATAGCACCGATGCATGCTTAAATAGGAATAACTGTTGGTGTACATTCCGACTATAGGTCTTTCTAAAGTAACCACTAAAATGTTGTTTGGTTATTTAAGATTTTTAATTAAATCAAGGAACTGATTCGTATCCTTCACGTACGTTGGTTGCTTTTGAACCAGAGGAGACTAGAGAAAGAAATCTAAAAATTTCGATGTTTGTTGGGTATATCCTCCTCAGCCAGAGATTAAGTGTCTCCCGATAAAGGCGGAGCCCTCGGGTGGCTTGTTATGGTAACATACAGAAAAGAGCTAGGTGTAAGGATGCTGTGGTTACTAGGGTTGAGGTAAAATATAAATATGTCCTCGGAGATTTCTTCATTTCGGAAGAGGTGGTTAAACAAGAGAGATTTGACCATGGAGATGGTTTTCATGGTGAATGTCCGATGTGAGTTGTTGGTACTTGATAATTGCCTGAGCGCTTCCTTTTTGTAATCACTTTTATTAATAATTGCAACGCCTCTGCTTTTATCAGACATTTTTATGATAATCATTACGCTCTGATTGCGTAATGAACGTACGGCTGAGCGCTCGGGATTGGATATATTAGATTCCGCTGGGTGAATAAGAATTTCAGCTGGGGAGGCCTTGGTGATATATAGGTAGTCCTCTTGGGCAGCGCATGGGGTTACTTCCGGTTCCAGGGTAGATGATAGACGGAACTTATGGTATGGCTTGTGGGATTAATCATACATATAATATTTATTTCTCGATTACGGGTCAGCTGGTTAATAGCTTTTGGTAGAGAATATCTTTTAGGCCGGGGGGGGGGCTGTATATAAATCCTAAGCATTTCCCCTGGAGAAGTAGGCCTATCGCTGGGTCAAAAGGTACGTGTCGAAAGGTTCTTGATAAATTTGATTTGTGATTTATTCTTGAAATGGGAATGACGTTTGGGTCGGGTAGTACCAGAAAGGTGGGTCTGGTAAAACGTCGTGTAGCCAAGATAAAAAAGTAAATGAGACAAGAGCCACAGAAGCAATCAGCAGAGAAGAGGAGAAAATCTTTCTGATTTATCTGCATGGTACCGTTGGGTAATGAGATATTAGGACTCTAAAGTTCCCTCTCCTTGTTGAGGGCGGGAGGGGGGGATTGAGGGTTTCATTCGAATCTTCTGTACTGGCTGTCCACCAATTTAGGGAACAGGGTCGCCGCTTAACCTTTCTGCTCAAGTTTTCCCCGCTGTCAGTGATGGTTTCTAGTCTACCAGCCGTTCTTTTTTTTCGAGAAAAACCGCCAAGTTGGTTTGGTAGAGAGGCGGCTACGCTAAGCCACAGAGTTTCCTTGAAGCTTTGTATGGGATTTTATGCCAATCTCTAAGGAATGACGGTTCAAAGGGCTTAATGCTAAATTATCTTCGTTTGCTGGTTGAGATGTACTAATTTTCCATTCAAATTATGCTGACTAATGTACTGTGGTACTGTATGTATTAGTCTACATACATCCTGTACGTATCAGAAGATTCGTGTACTACGTGTACTAAACTAGTATATGCAATGAATTGTGACCACAATAAAGCTAACAATTCACTCTCAAATTTCTCTTCGTAGACCAGCTCTTTCGCTCTTTCGGTGTTATGTTCACGAGGTTAAAATTAACCTTTCTGGGTAATTTTCATTCCAACCATCAGATGTGAGTCACGAAATTTGAAAGCGAAAACACATATTTGGGCACGACCGATGTCTACAGGGAGTTGCTATTTAGAAGGAGATACAGCGGAAACTTTATTTTATGGTAATCGGATTAGATCCAACTCATTGTTAGCATAGTTAATTATTAGAGCTAAGGTGACCTACTTCTTTTGTCTGACATGCCAAGGTGATCCCACAGAACTGACGGTCATAAGAGTTGACAATGAATAGGGAAAGACTGGCAATGAATAGGGAGGATATGCCCTTCTCTGCCACTTAATTTTATGGCCTTCTCAAGTTTGACTGGTACTGGGTATATCATGACACAGGGGTTTCTTCAAAAGAACACATTTGGTAATAAATTTATTGAAAAAATCAGGTTTTATGGAAAATGTACACCTTTCTTGATCTAATTTTTGTCAAATTCAACCTCCCAGAACGTTATAAACGATAGAAGAAAAGTAAGCAATAAATCACAATAACTTAACACCTGTTCGACAGCTATTAAACTTACTCCCTGCCGTCAAAAGAGTTGGCACCACAGAACTCTGTGGTTAGCAATGAGTTGGTAAATAAAATGGAACATTTGTAAAAATATCTGCTAGGTCAATAAACCTCAAGTGGGGGAGTAGGTGCAGCTAGGGAACACTTCACATACGAGGTTTGATTTATGACTAGATAGATTTGAGGCTGGTGGGTATTTTATTGGTTTGTACGACTGTGTCTTCTGTGGGAACAACCTCTCATGGATCCTTTTCAAACCTCATATCTACCTACTTATACAATATGAATAGGATTAGGAGGGAAAATGCTTTGATCTAAAGGTTTTTACCGACAGTCAAGTAATAAACAATATCTAATAAGTCAAAACGACTGCTAATTCCTAAAGAGTCTACGAAGACTAACTTATAAGAAGGAGGTTTTAAACTAGCACAATGCGTAAATGACTAAAGAGAGCCGCAAGCATATAATTTTTTTAAATTATATTGATTTTCGCAAACTTTCGTAATTTCCGAATGGTTAGGGCATGATCAACATGTTACCTAAAATTAAACTAGCATATTGTGATAGGCGTTGCATCGCGTTGGGAGCTGTTTCTGCACTTTGTTGGGTGTCGAATGAATGAATGAGTGCCAGGTGATTGTACGCAGGGGGAAACCACAGTGGTGTTGTTGTTTGAAGTCTTTGATGAAAATGTTGACTATATCCAGTTGCTGGTCTATGGGTATGGTTAGAAACGCTATCAGACTGTTAAGGTGTAGTTGGGCAGTCGCTTCGCGAAATTGACGGAGGCGGAAAATAAGCTGGTCAGCTGTTACTGGCGAACGACGTAAAACTCGATGCTGTCTACTGTTAGAACTACTAGTAAATTCTGTGAGGTCGTTAATGTCTACTGCTTTACGAAGGATAACCCAGTCGCTACTGTGATAGGTATGAAGTTTTGCCAATGTTGCTGAAAGTAAGTCTAAGATGGTGGCACCTCGCCTTATGATATAATCAATGTCTAGAAAGTACCCCTCTGGTTGGGAATAGCGGTCAAATGAGTATGCCCTAGAGTCAGCAACAAATAGTAAACGGATAATAGGACGCCTAGGTATAGGCTGAGTCATCGAAATAAAATAAGCCTAACAGGGCAGTAATGATTACAGTAATACAGGTGATTGTAAATGTGGACTAAAGGTAAAAATGCCTATATCACAAAGATTAAATTGACAGGGCCTAGTTGTAAATATAGCCCAATGTCATTGAAGGCCTATGTAGTACACTGTAAGATGTAACATTAAAGTACAGTGTGATAAGAAATGTGGAGTATAAGCAGCAAAAGTCTGACTGGTTTGTGTAAGGTAGCTAGAAAAAATGTAGAATGGTATGATTACGTAGGCTATGTAATGTATGTAATGTTGGACTAGTCCTATACAGCACTGCCTTGTGATGCTACAGAAGCTTAATTCACGTTAGGGTCACGAATTTAAAATGTTAATTATATCTTAAGGGTAAATAGATAAACTCGCCCCTAAAGTGTTCTTCTTGGCTTCTGTAGTCCTAGACGAGACTTGAGAAAGTTGATGAAACTCCCAGTTCAGGATCGGTGGCGCTTGTCTTAGCGCCCACCAGATTGTCCAAAGAGCTAGCCTAGACGGTGGCGCGAGTCTTGGCGCCGACCTGTAACTCTTCACAGTAGCCCACTAAATATTGGCAATGGATTCGGACCTATATACAAAACTACTAGGCTGTCCAACGCGCCACTAACTGTTCTGCCAGAACTGGCGCAGTGCCGATTACGAAAATACCCTTAGTTCCTTGCGGATATAATTTCAGGTTGCTTAACCTCCAAGCTGCGCTCCTAAATAAATTACTTGATAATCCAAAAGCTAGAAAATAATTGAGACTGCAAGTAGAGCTCGCTACACTGCTTCAAATTCCAGTCTGTATACTACGTAGCACGCTAATGCACACCGCACAAGATCCAGGCACCTATGCATATACGAGAGCATGCTGGATGCTGGATTCTAGAAAGCTCTAAGTCTATTGCGCAGTAAGTAAATATCCGGTCTAGGAGACAACTCTGCATGGGATGCCATAAGGGCCAAAATAATAAAAGTCACTACAGCCCATTGTAAGTTCAAGTGCTATACAAAGCAAGTGACCTTGGCGGCAACAAGGTGGGTACAAAGGAGAGGACTGCCGTTTTGTCGCCTTGTTAATAGCAACTACCTGGTTATAAAGCTTGAACTATGTATCCCAGTGGTCAAACTCCCATCTTCACAGAACGTTCCTGAGCTCAGACATAAAATGTGGAAGCTTTCTTGTATTTCTCAAATTAACAGGCTCTTTGCTTTTCTTTTTCTTTTGAAAAGCCACTGCACCTTGTGCTAAGAGGTTATCCCTGTCTCACTCTTTTGGAGGTGATTTGGCCATATAAACCGTCTCTGTACAACATGCCATACAATAGCACAGTACATGTTTCAAGGTCGTAATAAAATTTAATTTTAGGTAATCTGAGTCGTTCAAGGAGGGACTCACAAATTATAACGCTTTCGACTTTTTCAACTTAAGTGAGTAAATTCAAATATTTTATAAGTCAGGAACGGAATAAGCTATGAAAACTGAGTTGAGTGAATGAAATTCATCTTCCAACCTCTTAAATATATAGTCTTGTTAATTAAAACTTAAAGTCCACTCTAAGTACTTTTCTTTATTAAATGAGATACCAAGAAATCACTATTAACAGCAGGGGCTTATCCAGGACTGTATTTATGGGGGGGGGGGGGCAAAATATGCCCGACACTATCTAAGCGGAGCCGAAACTTTCAGTTAAATAAGATTTCCATCAAAAAACCTGCAGTCAGAATATGCATCGAGACGCTTTCAATTGCCGAACAAATATTTATGCCACTCAAAAAGCCAGTCTTTTACCTAGTTATTCGTAAACAGCTTTGGACGTTTGCTGCTGTGTTTCTCTGGGAGTTGCCATCGAAAGATACTGATAATAAGAACAAAATTGTGGTAAGGCTTGAAGAGCGCAAAGCGCGCGAAAATTTTGGTACTTTGTGAAGGATTTACGAAAATTCTGATAGTTTGAGAAACATTTGTGATAGAAAATGATTACAATAGATCAATCACTCGGTCGAAAACACACCTTACCCTACCCCGAAAGAAATTTATAACTTAAACGCCTTTTTGGATCATTTAAAAAAATTCTCCTCTTTTCTCGCCTCTCTTTTTTTTTTCTTCCTTCATTTTTTCCCCTTTTTCGCTTTTTATATTTTTCCTCATTTTTCAGTGGGGGGGGGCATGGCCTGCTGGGCCCCACTGGATACGCCGGGGATTAGCAGTGTTTAGTTTCAAAGTTCTGCCATTCAAAGAGATCTTCAGACCTTATTTTACACGTCTTTGTACATAAATAATCTAGATTGGTTAGCGGTCAACTAAAATAACAAATTTGTGTAGATAGTGCGCGATTCGAGAATGATGTGCCTTTTTGTAAAATATCGATGCCAGACCCCCAGACATTGCAACTTGTAGTGCTCTATTGCAAAACTATTCTGAGAAGGGACCCAGACCCAGATAAGCATTTTTGCCTTCCTCGCTTTGAGGATCAGGCCTTACCCTCAAAGTTGAGCCCCTTTTGAAAAGTCTAAGACTCACCCCTGTTGACATGGTAAAGCTACACCAATATGACAAAGATCGGTTAGAGAACCCTGCATTAGGAACTTGACATAATGGCTACATTCATTTCTCTAAAATGCACTCAAGAACGCCAAGAAAGCCGAGATAGTAAATTATTTTTAACAAACTTTCACTCCCAACATAACGGGCCGGCCTTGTAGTTCCGGAAAATCCAAACGTAACATAACATTACCAACTTTCATTTCAAAGTGATGCAAAATTAATCGGCGAATTTTCTCCTGGAATAAGTTACTTTAAGCTTTTTTGGATTTGGGAATACAGGTATTAACAACAATGTTTGCAAAGATAAGAGCCTCCCTAAATATGTCAGTATAAACATATTATCGTTCTCTCTTAGTTTACCTCATACAAGTATTCAACACGTTTGCATGATTCATTTATACGTTTTCAAAAGGATATGATTAGAGGGTTAGAGTGAAATGTCAAAGCCTGGTTGTTTGGAATGGAAACCAACAGCGAGAAAAGTTTAAAAAAATGAACAGAGACTTTGCAGCGCTTTTGGGAATATGCAGAAACAATAATAGTGATTATTTACTAATTGTTATCCAGCAGAGTCATTATAGCATTTGGCAGTGCTTGACGTCCTGGAAGTACGTATTTCCCTACAACAGTAAAAACTTTGAAAATTTGTTTTTCGGGTTAACTTTATTGCCTCAAAAGTTTAGATAAAAGAACTCGGAACCTTTTAAAAATGATATTTCTTCACGCCTATACAACAGTCTTTAAACGTTTTAAAGAGCTTTCAAGAATCGTTAGTTTAGCATGATAATTTGTAAAAATAGACAGAGCTTTCATTATTATGGGATGTTACTTGTGCAAGCTTAAACTTAAACCCTTAGGTAGGTGCCTGTGATGACTGCAAGGTAGTAAATAATAACGGCAGATGAGACTTTTCATTTGCTGTACGTAACGATTTAAGCTTCAATACAGAGCCACGTATAAACGTTTCGTTAAAAATTTCGCTGCAAGGTCTTCCCAGTGTTTACATAATATTCCTGAAAATTGAAAATTCCATTTACTAAAACCTCCATTTTTGCAAAGTAGATTCTAACGCAAGTTCGATCAAGAGTTTTACAAAAAATGGGGATGTAAGCGGGGTGTGACTGGGGTTGGGGTGAAGTTCGAACCTACAAGCGAAAAATGTGCAAAGCCTATGTGAAAAAAATAAACACACTGCTTCATAGTGTTACCTGGCGTCTGGCAATCAAGATAAGTATACATAAACTTAAAGTACAGTTTCGGGGATATTTCAAAAAAGGGGAAAATGGGGACGGCTGTGGAGGGGGAAAAGTCCCCCTCTGGATCCGCAATTCTATTGTAAAAAGTTATGGTAGCCGAGGCATTGAAGAATTCCTAAATGACTAATTGTGGAAATCAATGCATGATTGACATTCAGAGGAAAGTCTTGCACAGTACGTAAATTTGTAAGCAGGAAGTTCTGAAAAGCTAATACGAATTGCAATAATATGAAAGTAATCCCAGCTCGCACGAAACATTCAGGTGTTTATTTAAATTTATTGAAAGTGTTACTTAACTTCTAAAATATCACGTACAACTCAGGGGCGGAGAGTCCATATAGTTAGGGGACGAATGCTTCCCAAGATTGACAGACTCAAATTGGCTGTGTGCGCCCCCTTTTAGGTTTTGACTTACCTTGCATTAGCGCTCAGTACTATTTACGCTGACGTGTATTAACGTAAGTGCGTTTTAACAGTTGGGAAGTTTTGATACTGGAACAAAGTAGCAAAATTATGCCTTTTAATGATATGCTGTCTGGCTTAGTCAAGTAGTGATACTTATACCAGTGGCGTAGCCAGACTTTTTTCAATCGGGGGGGGGGCAGAGGGGGGACGAAGGGTATGACTGGTGGGGCAGACTTAGCTGATACCATAGGACTATCTAAGCGAAGCGCCACCATTGGTTGGCGCGGAGCGTACAAGAAAATTTTTGGCTTTACAAACGCCTCAGATTGCCGGAAACGGCACTTCCCGAGCGTTTTAGGCTGCATGTACCCAGCCTTGAAATATGGATCTCATGTCTGCAATTTCTCATTTAATGCAAAAAAAAAAAAAAAAATCTATGAAAAATGTTAATATATGTTTCTTTGCGGAGAACCACCATAGGTCGGCGCGGAGCGTTCAAGAAGATTTTTGGCTTTACAAACCCCTCAGATGGCAGGAAATGGCACTTCATGAGTGTTCTAAGCAAGAATATGTTTAGCCCCCACTTCGAAATTCTCCCCGCTTCTTGGAGCTTCTTGGATTTTTAGCCCAAAGGTAGACCGAAAACAGTCAA
>WURT03347523.1:0-16024 GCA_009936505.3 Holothuria glaberrima | reverse complement strand
CTGCCTGGACTATTCCATTGTAAAACGTCATCAAATTAACCAGCAGGGTCGTAAACCTTCAAGGTTTCTTCGTGTTATGGAAGTTACAATTAAGTTTGTCCCTTAGCCGTAAGAGGCAATAACTGAGGTAGAAATCCCCATTACAAAGTAAAACAGTTGGTTAATTATGCAGTTAAACATTCCTTTGTTCGTAACCTTGAAAAGTTGTCCAAAAACAGTGCTTTCTCCTACCAAAATCGTCCAGAAGGCGCAGGACGAAACTGGAAGACGGAAAAACATCGACAGAAAATCTTCCAAAATCGTTCCATTTTTCACTGGGCCTCCATAGATAATTTTTGCCCACCCCGTAAAACTGAAAGATGGCTACTACCTGAATTCATTTTAGCATGTCTTTCCCCTTCACATATTTTCACCCCCTGTAACTTATCTCTCATCCTTTCGTATCGTGTCTGGCTGCGAGCCTACAGCAGGTATAACGTACAATGTTTCGAAATCATCCTAAGGGCTGGGAGGATACATCGTTACGGTACGTGCACAATGAAGGTAAATTCGTTATTTTCTTTGTGTTTATATTCCATTTATTTGTACACTGCACTGTCTCATTTGCGTACTATATAAATTTACGTTCCATGTTCATTTTGTAAATCAAGGATGAAATCTTTGTACATATCCACTTTGATGCCGTTACAGTTAGCCTTGTTGTTACAGAATAGTGCAACTGTAAAAGAAGTAAAAGAAGAAAAAAATGTACACGATTGCGTTATATGAAGCGTTAAAACTTTAAAGACAGACCATGTTCACCCAAGCTCATATTTGGTTGGGGCTATTAAAATTTTCAGTTGGAGAATGCCCTTCGATTGACATCAAAGTCTGAAATTCAAAATATGAAGTTAGCTCACATTTCACACAATGAAGAGTGTGTTCTGATTGCACACTCCTTAAGACCTCGTATGCCCACCAGGACATGGCCTTAAGCAATAAACTAGGTTGCTGCCAATATAAGGAGTCAGGGCTTAAAGTAACTTAGTTGGGAGACTCGGAACTGTCTAGGATGACGAAAGTTGCCCTTTAAGTTAAAATAAAATAATATATATATATATATATATGAGCACAGCTGTATTATATTAGTGCCATATTATGTTTCACTAATGTTGGACATAGTTGAAACTCCCTGCTTGGACCTCACAGTTATTACTTTTCAGAATTGGTCAGTTTTTTTCAGTATCGCTGTAGTGTTGACATTGAAAAAATATCGTGAAGTGTCCACACCATGTATTCAACAGATCTTACTACTAAATAACAGAGGTAATGCTCTGAAACTCCTATAAAAGCAGTGGAAAATAAGGGGAAAGTTGTAAGATTTATGTATAATTTAAAATAAGGAGTTTCAGAGCATTATTATTGCGCATTACGGGAAATTTTTGCTCTCGTTGCACAGGAAATATTTCGTACCTTTTAAGTCACTGCTTTTGTGTCCTTTACAATAAGCAATTTCAACATTGGTCACTGGTCAATATTTCTTGAAATAATGTTCTCAGCTTCTCGCATAAACAAATTCACTACAGTTTTAGTTCATTAACTGGCTGTTTACCTAAACTTTCCAATTCCGAGTTATGCAGCATTCGTAATTCTTGCAAAGTGTAGTATTTCGAGGTGAAGTGAAGCTATAACCAGAGTTTATTTATGAGACGAAGGGTTTAATGGTGATTTAAGTTATTTCTCTGTGTGCAGTTTTGATGCAAAGTAAACACAGAATAATCTTACAGAGATAATCCAATCACCTATTCTGCATGAATGTAAAACTTCAGATACAAACATTCTCATTGTTTTTTTTTTCTACCATCTTCGTGACCTCCATGACTGTTGTTAATGTTGAATTGTCTTTTTAAGTTAACGCATGTTTATGTGATTCAAGTTAAGTTACATTGAATTAAGTTATGTTAAGTTTTCAGTTACCCCAAACTTTTTACATCATCTTTATTCCTCTTTCTTATCCCAGCACAGCCTTTTCTAAATCGTAAATTATTACTTCAAAGTTCCTATATATTAAAACACTTGAAACTCACGACATGACGTATTTTGTGGTGCCAATTGGACAAGTCTACCCTATCCACAATGATATGGAAAAGGTTCTTTTTTATTGTTTTGAAACGTGAAACATTTAAATTTCTGAATGAATAATACTTCAAAAGAAAATAAAATGTTGTACCAGATTACGTGTTACGAAACTCAATTTTTCCAAACTTTGTAGAAGGGAGAGGTGCTGCATGGACATACTAGCGACTGGTTGTCACAAACACACTGCCTTACCTCGATAGCCACATCCCACCTGAGCTGCCGCAACGATGAAAACGAAAGCTATAGAACAAAAACCAGAATCCAGTGCGAGGATGTCTTTCTTATAATATTGACATTTTACACATGGCTAGCTTCTGATATAAGAAAGATGAACGTTTCTTCATGTCTTGTAGTAAGCTTTTCTTGATGAATAGAGCTTTTTGTACTCTTGTGCATTTATTTCTAAAATTAAAAATATTCGGCTCTCGATGTTTTATGCACTCATTTTTTCCAAGGATATTTTCTTGAGACCAAAGGATCGATTTTTTCCAGTTCATTTTTTTTACTTTTTTTGAACAAAAGAAATGAACTTTTACGGTACTTATTGCGAAAGAAGAACATGACGTCAAGTAAATAATAAAGTATTCGTGAATTGAAATGACATATTATTTTATTAATGTCCTTAATTAGAGTTATTATGATAATTTTCCTAAGGTGAGGTAAAGCTGTGTAATTTGGATTACTTAAGAAAAGACAGAACAAAGAAAATCGAAAACAAAAAGAAAATTTAAAACAATAAATTACCATTGATGAGCTAATACTGCCGGTATAAGCATACACTGGGTAAGAATTGGATTTCAAAATATGATCTTGTGATCTACATTACACATACCACATGTGATATATATATATATATATAAAGTCGCTACGTCTATCTACCTACACTATATATATATATATATATGTTATATGTATATATATTATATATATACATACATATATATTTGCCTAATTTTCACTTTGGGGGAAATATCGTGTGAAAAAATCTACATAAGGGGGAAATTGTAAATAAGGGAAAAAATCGTTTCCCCTTAACGTTGTCAGACACCTTTATATGGGAATACGTAAACTTATGGTAACATTCTTTCAACCACACAATCTGTACACAATTACTTCAATGTCCACGAATTTGCGGACAAGTATATGTTAACACGTATGGATGGTGGGCCATTGAAATAACGTTGATTATTTCTCAAACACCATAGGGGGGAAATGTATGCTTACGCATTTTATTGTTTCAACTTCCCCTTAACGGAACCGCGGTATCGTGATTTTTCCCATTGTTACGGATTAGTGTTTTATATATATATATATATATATAGATGAAAATCCGAAGAGATAAACAAAAGATGGACATTAGAGAGTACCGTTTTTATTAATGTCAAATATTTCCGCCCCACCTGGGGCCTTCCTCAGTGACTACTCAGTAGTCACTGCGGGGCGGAAATATTTGACATTACTAAAAACGGTACTCTCCAATGTCCATCTTTTGTTTATCTCTGAGGATTTTCATTTATTTTTGTATCTCTAAGAGTACACGTGGAACTTTTTCTTAGTCAGTACGTATATTATATATATTTATATATATATATATATGTATATATCTATATATATGTACATATATAGTAGGTAGAAATATGGTCGATTGAACTATCAGTGAATAGGTCGAAAGTTGTATTAACTGATCATGAAATTGAAATCAAAAGTATTCGCATAGCCCTCGTTAACAAGGGACAGAACAGAAGAAATAAATTCAAAGGGAAAATTAAGTCACGACCAGGACTCGAATATTCATCACCCCGCTTGGGGATTTACCATGGTAACAGGAGAGAAAATTGAGTGCGGCGGTACTTGTACCTTAATTAGCCTAAGTCTTAAGCCACAATTGTCACGAAAGCCGAGTGGTTTAGGCGGTCGCCTTGTATGCGACAGACCCAGGTTCGAGTCCTGGTCGTGACTTAATTTTCTCTCTGAATTTATTTCTTCTGTTCTTTCCGTTGTTTATTAGCAAGGGCTGCTCGCCACAGGGGCACGGAGGTGGCACTTGCCCCCCGCCCCCCCAAAAAAAGATTGCAAAGCATGGTCTTCAAAATCTTCCAAACAATAAAAAAAAACGTAATTCGAGATAGTTTTAATAAATAGTACTTCTAAATTTATACGAAATCAAATCCCTCTCACAAATATGACATATTATTTATGAAGTTGTATATATTACTATTGCATAATTCTTCATAATTTTCAAATATTTATTTCTTCGTTTTTCAAGATTCGAACTAAGTTTACGTTGTTTAACTAAAACAATCCAGAAAAGCAATATTTTTGGGCTCTTTGGCAAAGCTGAAACACATTGTGACACAATGATGAAAGAAACAAAAAATATTTAAGTGGAGCTCTTTTATACAAATAGATCAAACCGCTTTGCCTGTTTCCCCTGTCTTTTGCTCCACCCTTATGGATTAGCGGTTGGCTGATAGCCAGATATGGTTGTATTTATTTTTAAAGATAGCTCATGACTAACTGCCTGAGATGACTTTTGAAGAGCTTTTGAAGACTATATGTGTCATCTCTGTAATACATAATAATAACCATACCCCTGCTGTAGTATTCGGAGGGGCAGTGGTGGCGGAACCGGGGTGGGGCTGGGGGCTTAGCCCCCCCCCCCAAAGTTTGCCAGGTGCAGACATGAGATCCATATTTCAAGGCTGGTTACATGCAGCTTAAAACACTCGGGAAGTGCCGTTTCCGGCCATCTGAAGGGTTTGTAAAGCCAAAAATTTTCTTATACGTTCCGCGCCAACTCATGGTGGCGCTTGGCTTAGATAGTTTTCCTGGCGCTCAGCCCCCCAATATTCTTTTCTTTCCGCCGCGCCTGTGGAGCAGATCCTTGACATTGCCAGGTGGGGAGGGGGTCGTCCAAACCTTCATGCATACGGACTTGATTTTTGCCCTCCAATCAAAATTTCTTACAGCCGCCCCTGTTTATTAGGGCTATGTCAATACTTGGGATTGTTATCAATTTCATGGTCGAACAGTAAATACAGTTAGTTAGTTAGTAAGTTAGTTAGTTAATTAGTTAGTTAGTTGGTTGGTTGGTTGGTTGGTTGGTTTGGTTGGTTAGTTGGTTAGTTAGTTGGTTAGTTGGTTAGTTGGTTAGTTAGATGAGGCTTTACCGCCCAGTTTCTAACCAACTGGTATAAGTCGAGCCGGCCACGGCCTTTTTTCCAGTTGTAGCTCATTGGCTTGTTTTCCCTACTCCATTGCTTATGCTAGGCACCAAGCACAATGGCAGTAGGTTTCATTTTTTAAAGTCTTCGGTATGACCCGGCCAGGATTCGGACCCTAGACCTTCTGGCTGCAAGTCGGAAGCTCTAACCACTTGGCCATGCAGTCGGTCGGAACAGAAAATACAACACACACACACATATATATATATATATATAAATGGGCTATAAGATAGATTGAAATGTTTATGAAAGGAACGGGAGTAAATACGGAATGGGAAGAAGTTTATACCTACATACAGCCCAAGGAGCATGCGTACCCTGCATAATGTGCCAAGTGTTTTAGGAACTTACAGGCGAGTTTAACTTCAAATGAAAAGAGCTATATGTTAGAGCATGGAGCTATTACGGATGGAGTACAGGCACTTCTCTCCTCTTTGACACCTTGTGGTTTGCCGACAATAATCTCCCGTTTGTCTGGCTCAACCGAATTCTTTACCACTTGAAAGGGATTACAGGTTGTTAGGACAATAGTTGTTGTCGTCTGCTACTCCTCAATCAGTTCTGGGATGATTTTACCCATTACCATGATATTACCAGTCGTCCAGGAAAACAAATATTATTTCTTCTCTTTACTCCAGTTTACACTTTTCAAAAGGGTTCAGCAAAAGTTCAAATAACCTACTGAACATGGATCCATGATTCTTAATTTTAGGAACAATGCGAAACTCATAACTTTTGCAGTCAAAACGTAAATTTGCCGGCTTCTCCGAAAAGGGATGCTACTTTAGATGCGTTAAAAATAGAATAATAAAGGAATTGGATCTCTTAAAAGTGCAGTTACAGTCGTTATAGTAGAAAGATGACAAAGGTTTAACATCTGTCGGGGGAGCAGATCACTCCAAAGCATTCTTCATAAATTCCTTGTCTGATGATTACTTTAGTATCAGAGGATCAAACTCAATAAGGAAGGTCACGCCCAAACAAATCTAGAAGAGGAAGTAAATAACCTGTTAATGAAAATCTCCCCTCTTTTCGACCACTTATGACCTCAAATTATCTCTAGCCTCCGCTGAAGACAATAGGGTTCTTTATCTCAAAATGATTTAGTTATACACCTAGTATGAAAGTGTCCATCATTGCTAACTTGAGATATCGTGTTTACGAGCAGTTTTTAAGAATTCCGTATTTTCACCTCCAGTGACCCCAGATAACCTTTGACCTCTAAAAAACCAATAGGATTGAAAGCTAAATGTTAAAAATTTAAACCTAGACACCTTATTTTGCATATTTTTCCAGGTCACCTCGATTCTTGATTCTTCTAATAATTTTTTTCTTCATCCTTTGCATAATCAGCCAAAATTTACGATCGTTTGACCAATGAGGCTTGTCAGTCGCGATGTGCTCTTGAGCTGCCCTTAAAAGTGGCTGATTTAAGATTAGTTAGGTCTTCCTTTTTTAACGGTGCGAGTGGATTTTGTGCAGGCAAGGTAGGTGTTCTTATAGGACCTGCATTGAAACAACCATTTAACTGAAGCTGCCTAAAATAAATTGTCCATGGTGCAACGATCTAAGATGTGCGCTGGGAGCGCGCCAAAAAAAGAGCATTTTAAAAACAGTCTATGTTTTTAACCGTCTTGCATTACGGAAGCTATCCAAGGTACATTAAACTATTCGGCCTTCTACTGGCATCGCCAAGGGAGGGGCAAAGTTTGCTGTGACTCTCCCGTGTGTCTCCCAATGGACTTTGGGCATTGAAAATGCACAAGTACACCGGTTTTATATCGATTTGGACAGGAAGACCCACTGCATTTTATCAGCCAATAGGACTAAAAGTGGACATGTTATTACCAAAACTAAATTTTCGAGACGTACTTGTCGCGCATATATTTTTGTGAACTTTGTAAAGAACTGATTCACTGGGAAACATGTTCTGCATTATTGTTTTAACATATCTTTCCAACGGCTGTATCACATCTGCCGGAGTGAGTCTTATCCATTCAGCACAATTCCCACATCGATTTTTTAAGTTCAATTTTATGTTTGAAAACTATTAGGATTGCGATCTTTCTTGCCTTCCAAACGTACGTCCAAAAACGTATTTGTGTAATAAAACAGTTTCATCTCATGGACTCATGTCCACCGGTGCTTTAAATGTGCAAGGGGAAGTTAGTTCTCCTGGGTCTCGCCGAGTGGAGTTGAGCATCTCATCAAGGATCATAAAGTGTAGGACTACAACTTCTTGCACGAAAATTGCTTTAATACTACATACCAGAATTTTCTGCGCCCTTTTCGGGAGCACCAGAAATGGTCTCAGTGGGCACTAGATACCCTATTTCTTATTATTGCTGAGAAATGCCTCTCAAAAATATAATTTTAGGGCAGCCCAAAACTTCTCAAACATCATAGGCTTAATTACAAAGGGTTACTTTTTCCCAAATTTCCCGGTGTCGTCCAGGATCCGGAGCAGTGGATGCTCCTTGAATGCTCTCGTGTGAGGGCTTCTCTTCAGGGGCACACATGAAAGGTAATTGTATCAAAATTAGTTCCTATTGAAAAGCAGGAGTAGAATTAATGTTCTAGAGCTTAATGCTAACCTTAACATTATCTGTCGTCCCCACTCACAACCCCAATCTTTAAAGGGAATGAGCAGCCGCTCCAAAGTTATTTTTTAAATTTAACAGGTCTCTCTCGACACGCTTTATGACATGATGTTCTGAACATGAAAATGGAATAAAGGTGAACTAATGGGTAGCAATGCAAAGATTTAATAACTTAATGTCAAGCAATAATGCCAGAAGATTAAAAAGAGCTATTCATGAATAAGGATACCGGTTTACACTAATTCAAATTGGGGTAGGCATTTTCCTTTCAATTCTTTAGTTACACTAACGGAAGTGGTCACATCGTGATCATCAGTTTTGTGGTTTGCTTAGTGCACATTCAGTACCACTTGGAGATAGTTAAATGCTTCATTCTAACGGCCACAAATCTCTAAATATCCCAGAGGCTCCAGGTACTACCCCCAGCAGGGCGTTTTCCCTAGACCCCACCAGGGGGCATATGGCCGGCCAATGGTCTCTTAACTCCAACATATAATTAAACATACATACACACGTGGAGACCTGTGGAATCTACGCTTGCATGGGATCGCGCTTTCTCTTTCACTCTTTGTTGAAATTGTAAAAAAAATTTAAATTTACGATCTCTCAACCTTAAAGACATGTTTACTGACATGATTCACTCTAGAATAAAAGTGACAGTGATATGTGGGACGATCAGCAAATCAGATGCTGTACAAATTCCGAGCAGTAGTTTTAAGTGATGCTGCTCAAGAAACTTTACATACTTCCCAAAATAAATAGCTGTTGCACTTTGTGGAGGCGTCATATTTCCTGGAAAGCAGGGCAAGAAAGGAACTTTATAGTAGTGGGTTTAAGTTCAATGCAAATTTTCTGGAGTCGATCCATTTCTGAATTGAATCACCAAAGGATAGGGTAGAAAACATTTTGCCACAAACATTGGCTATTGTATGAGTTCCTTACAGTATGAGCGATTTCTTCCACAATTATTTTTAAGTTTTGTTCTGATGGTACTGTCCTACAGTTTTTGGGTAGATAGTGCTTAAGGATATCATCATAATCTAGTGACTTGGAATGTTGCATTGTTTTCAACAACACTTCTTGTTTACTTCAGAAACATACTCCAAAAATATTTCTCTTACTTCATTTGCATTACATTAAATAGAATCACATATGGCAACCTGCACAAATGGTAGTGCAAGTCACGCGGGAAAATACCCAGTCTTCCGTCAATTACCCTGTCAACAGCTTCCCATCTGAGTTGCTAGAAATCGTTCCTTGAATAAGGCTCATTGAATGATGACCCAGTTGGGCAAGAATCCTTGAACTCTGACCAAAACTAGGTAAGACAATCTCTGATTACATCATCTCACCCATCTACTCCCACTATCTTTATTTTCAATTTCCTTACAAGGATTTTATCACCTGAAAAATACTCTATCGCATCAATCATTGATATATTTCTTTTTTCCACTAGTTTATCTGGGATCATCAATCTTGTTATTCTTCAGGCTAATTTTCCAAGGTTTGTCCGTAGTCATTTGTGTCCTCAGTTAGATCAAAAGGTCCAAATTGTATCACTGAACTGTAATCACTTGAAGAACCTGCAAGAAATTGGATGAAACAATTTTGTTTCAAAAGGTACCGACACTTCTGCTCCTAGTGATGGACAGTCTTCAGACAGCGGGACACATGCAGCTTTTGGGGGACAAGGGGTTTCCTTTTTGGTAACCATGTAAAACCTCAGATAGTAGGCATAGTTTTGTATAAATGTCTCCCACAGTTTCTTTATCATCCAGAGAGTTATTTTGAAGTCAATGACATGTTTTGTGTGCGTGTGTGTGTTTTTTTGTTATTATTCTTTTGGAAATAATACTTAACGACTTCAGCCACCATCCTTAGTACGCACCTTCCTAAACTATTTTCTTTCTCACAGAAACGTAGACACCCAATTTCAACCTTTCTTTCTGAACTGAAGGCGCCCTCATTCTTTCGGGTTCAGAGCGGTATGATTCCTCTCCTTTCACAGGGGCAGGGCAATATTAAGGGGGCGCTGTCTTCTTTTTAGAACTCTGCTCAACTACCTTCATGATCACCGTCAGCATTATCAATTTACAAATGAGAGCGCACCAACAATCCTCTTAATTAAAACAAAAAGTAACCAAAAGACAAGGGTCACGCTTTCATAGACACTGGTCATCAAACATACCCCACTGAGACAAGTACCTGAGTAAGCCAATGCACGCAGGCAATTTAGTTCGCTTCTGCCCCCATCTGAAAGGACGTCCCTGTAAAAAGATGAACGATCCTGTCACCCTTGTGAAAGACCCTGTTTTTAGCAAGCAAGCACGCAAGGAGGGAGAAATGATAAGTTAGTTAGTTAGTTAGTTAGATGAGGTTTAACGGCCCAGTTTCCAACCAATTGGTTCAAGTCGAGCCGGGCACGGCGTTTCCTCCAGTTGTGGCTCACTGGCGAGAAATGATAAGACTCCCAAAGCATGAAATGCCAAACCACACACAAAGGCCTCGTGACGGCATTTGCTATTCACTCATTGCATGACAAAAAATGGGATTGGTTATATAAGGTCACACAAAGAGCCATATTAACATTATTACTGACGTTTTTTATACTAAATTCCATGCGTCACAAAGGTATTTGGATGCCTGTGCGTGTCATCTTTACTCGTTAATGAAACTTTGTGACTTATCTTTGTGGGTTTCTAGCAAATTCAACCAAATTAATGATGTTTTATATAATTTTCTACATTTTCTGCACTTAATTTAGTTGACGGAAGAGTAAAAACAAACATTAGAAAAATCCGCCCCTTGAAACTGGGCGTAATGACTTGGCCGATAGCGTCACGACTTGGCCGATTTTTTAATGATAGAAAACCGCAAAGATCAGATATTCACAGTCCGACGGACGCTGGTCTGGCATTGTTGAATTTCATTTCCGTGCATAACTTCACTAAATCTGAACCGACTTTCATGGTTGAAGATTCATTTGGTAACTACGTTTGCTACGTATTCCGGTTCTAGTCACATCTTATTTGGAAATACAAATCGATGCTCAGAAATGTTTGGAAAAGGAATGCCAAATACCTGAAGGTTAAAAGCAAAAACACGTCACTACACTACTGTATTCGGGAATCAAGGTCAAAGTGTAAACGTCCAAGTTTCAAGCGCACGAAAACTGTAATGAACGTCATATCCTTTTTATCAGGTGCTAGCCAATCAGTATGCTTTTCGGCATGTTGGTGTACTATGGTTTACAAGCATAGTGATATATCTCTAACGTCAGCAGGTCAGGGCGCAACAGTTTTGTAAAAGTTACCATTCAGTTGTGTCGGTGCGATGTTAGTCTTACAATAGCCACATTTCCTTTAAATGAACCTTGTCAGAAGCATCAAATATTTATATAAACCAAAGCGCTGCTCGGAGCATGCAAGTTCAGAACATCTTTAAAGCTTTCAGGGGCTTTTTATTAAGGGTCGTGTACCTTCGGGGTTGTAATCCATTTGGAAGTGGTTTCATATATTAGTCTGCAATGAAGACTTTTCTTAGAAGTTCTAAAGAAGTACTCATCACTAACATAACGTTTGCCATCGACTTTTGCTCTGGTGACTAATGGCACATGCTCAAGATTCAACCACCCTTCTATGACTCATAGTGATACTCGGATTGAAGGGATACGAACTTATGTCTAAAAAGGCACTTGAATGGGATGAAAAGCTTGACCACTTAGATCAGAGATGTGACAAAATGTGGGGTTTCTTAAATATTAGTCCTTCGTGATTCTTTCGTCGCTGAGAGCTGCAGGTGTAAGATAATCTGTTATCACTATTCGAATCTTTCAGTTCATTGCATTTGTATAGCGAAAGAAGTTTAAGAGGCATGGGACAGAAACATTTTGATTTTCTCCAGTTAAAACTATGTACGGGAACGTCACGGTGTAATTGTTATTGACATTTTGCTTGTTCTGCACTGTACACTTAAAAATGCTGAAGCCATCTAGCACTACTCCCCACTTAAGACGATAAATCAGTGATGTGAATGCTAACGCGCGGAAGGCGCTAGATACCCGACTTTGCCGGTTAACATGAAGCCGCACTGTATGAGCTGAAATACGGCAAACTAGTTCCTTTTGGTGACGTCACAATACAATTTTCATTATGTGTGTTTGACATTGCTTAACTGTCTCTACCGGTGAGATAACGAAACTTACCGCAAAAGATAAGTTTACGCCGAAGAGATCGGAACAAAACCTTTTCCATGTGAAATCGTATGTCAAGAAAGCAATGGCTGTATTTCTTTACGACGCAAAAGTCAGGCACCTAGCGCCTTCGGCTCTAAGATGCGCTTTCGCGCGTTAGCATGCACATCATTGCCATAAATCAAAGTTGTTCTCGTATATTACGATAGAATAAATATGAATTAAAATATAGTTCTTACGCATTTATAATGTATTTTGTAAACTTAAAATTAGAATTATTATGATTGCCGAGTCAGGGGCAATACGCGCGCGATAGCGCAAGCCAATGTGCGTGGGGTCCAGGGGCCCGCTTAAGGGCCTATGGTGGGGTCCAGGGGCATATCCCCGGTGGAGGTCCAGAGGGAGAAGCTCCTCGAAGCTCTGGCGGTTTAGGCTTTTAAGGGGCCTTTAATGGAAGAAAATTGTAATCAATTTCTGAGGACCGTAAGTACCTTTTTAACAGATCGGGCCAGCTGGAGAATTGAACCGGATCTGCTGCGTCGCAAGGCCACACTATTACTATTGCAACAGGCTACAGTGCCCCCCCCCCCCCCATCCTCATAGATACGCTAAGGCTACGCTCCAGCCAACAACCCAGGAGAATGCAAATATAATATTATAAAAAACATTTGACTCCATTCCTTATAATAGCCTTGCGAAAACTTCAGAACATGCTCACCTGTAGAATGTTTTCCGTTCACGTCACTAGCACGTACGTTTAAAGGCAAACTGGGTAACTATTACGAAACGCAAAACTCGTATAATTCATAGAAAAACTGCACTGTAAGTTCAGAAACCTGTGGCGCTACTGTTATTTGCAGTCAGGAATATATCAAAATCTCTGTGTTCAGCGAAAATTTCTGGATGGAACAACTCAATTTTTGGGGCAACGAAAACGCAATATTATACCATAAAGTAACCGGAATAACGTTGCTCAGTACGTTATCTTAGTTTTGGTTACTTTTTCCGGGAAAATGGGCTTTCCGGAAATCAGACCCCTCCCCTCCCCCTCGAATCCGCCATGAGATCTGTTTATTCACCCGATTTTGTTTATTTCACAAATGTATGGGAAGGCAACAAGGCAAGAGGTTTGGAAATATTGAAAAATATGTCTGTTTAAACTGTAAGTTATCTTTTAAGGTTCGCTAATATCTCCGAAGCCCCTCCTCCACTTTAAACAATAACACCTGTCAAGAACACCTTCAAGACAGAGCCACAGTAGGCTTGCACTGAGTTTCATTTGCTTGAGGTCATACATATTGACACATTGTGCCTGTGTGACCTTAGTTGGGAACACAGCGTTGACTGTAAAAAGTCATCGTTGACTAACCAGAGTGGAGCTATATCTAATTGTTTCAATGAATGTCAATTAAAGTGCAGTATTAGAGCTATTCCTAACTAAGCTATACCTAAATGTTTGACAGTTTGAGAAGTAAGTTGCTGGCAGTTCCCTAGTTTAGGAGGACGCCAGACCCCCCTTTGAAATGCTCCATTTTTAGACTTCTCCCAAATAGCGCTGCAGAGTGTAAACAGAGGCGTCACAAGAGCATTTTGTATGGGTGGGGTGTGACAAGTTTGACCGACTAGGGGAGGAAAATGCCGACATCAAAAATGACGCCCAAAAGCATAGGTGTAAGAGGCGGGGGCAGGGGGCAGACTGCCGTCTCCAAAAAAATTTCTGAGGTCGAAATTCGGGCACATGAGAGTAAGTGAAATTTCGGCAGAGATGAAGTAAAAGTGAAAAGATTGCCCGAATTTCTGCCGAGTTACCGAATTTTTGATCGAGTGTTCGAAAAATGTACAAACATTTTCGCGCGCTTCGTGAGCATGTAGTAGTTTAGTGGTCTATTTTATGCACCTGAACTGCAACGAAATTAGGGCAACTTTTTGAGATTCGGGCAAAAAATTGTCTGCCCCTCAAATTGGAAGAGTCCCTTACGCCTTTGCCCAAAGGCAACGCCCAGACAGCGAACAAGAGGCGAAGCCTAGGAAATTTTGAAAATTTTCCAAAATTATTTATATGAAATGAAGCATTTAATTATTTTCAAGGCGTTTAATGGACAATGAATAGACCACTTTTATTTCACTCGACTAACAGCCGGTCGAGTTACTGAAACAAAAAATATTGATGGTGGAGAACGTATGATGGTAGGGGTTGCATCTGGCTTTGAAAAAATATGGTCACTGCAGACGTCATACAAGAAGTGGACCTAAAAATGGCAAGTAGCGGTGACCATACGCGCAAAGCGCGTGGAAAAACTAATTCATTTCAAGACAGTTAAAGGAGTCTAGTACATTGCATAACAAGACTTTTAGCACAAACGATGCATGGAGCCGCATTTTGAAGTACCAGATTGTATTGGGAAAAGTGGGAGAGGGGGCAATTACAGGGTAAATGCCAAAGTACGCCACCACTATTCGCAGACAACTTTGAAACAACTGCATGAAATCATATAAGCACTCGCGGTTGCAGGAATTTTCATTGGAAATCTATTCATGCTGTATATGCAGAACCATGTCGACCTCACATGAGCTAGGGATTTGGGTCTTACGTCAGTAGAACACAATTTGTCACTCTACGCATGGTTATTAATATCTCCAGGTGCGGAGCCAGCATGGCAAAAATTTGGCATTCAAGACACCCTCGGTTCACATTCAGAGGAAAATACATGGGCTATAAAGCCAGATTGGGTGGTTCAAATTTAAAATAATTTATACCGGGACCCTCCTGCCTGACGATGGTCAAAACCGCCGTCGCCGCTTACTGGGGAATAAATTTCCGTTGTTTATAGAAAACTGCGTTTACTTTATCATTACTATATTAGATTTAATTTTAAGAAATTGCCACGTACTTCGAGGTATTTTGGCTGTGGCATGGCACACCTCCAATGACGGTAACGTGAGATGCACAGGGCATATCCTAGAACTCTTGGCTTATTCAAGTTAAGCTGGCGAAGTAAGTTTGATGCGCTTAACTGATATCTTAATGACAGTTACAACGGGGAAGGACCAAATTTTAAGGATCTGCAAATTTAAGACATTTCTACAGACTGACAGGGGAAAAATATGAGTTTTCATTCTTGAGCTGAGGGAAGCATACCTCCCCCACCACATTATGACTGGGGTTCTTTTGGCCTCCCCCCCCCCCCCCCCCGATTTGAAAAAAAAACTGAACATCCCGCTACAAATTTTGCCCATTACGAAATAACCATCGCCGGCGTCTTGATGATAACCTGAGGTTAGGGTTAAAGTTTGCAGAAAATAGCCTAGTTCTCGCTCGAATAATTCCGTGCACTATTGTCCTACTAATGGTCTCTGGCATGTAATGCAAACTGTGGCAGTTGTGCGAGAAGACTGCCAAAATTTTGCATAGGAATTGTTACAAAACCGGTAAACAGGTAAAGGTACCTTTGAATAAATGTGTTCGAAATGGTATTGGAAAAAAAAAATTGAAGGTTAGAGCGCGCGGAGCGCCCGATATTATGATAGTTTTGAAAGGATTTACGATGGAAAATTATGACAATACATCCATCACTCACTCAGTCGGAATAACACTTCATCCTACCCTCAACAGAAAAGTATAGGTAAATCGCCTTAGCGTTTATTCAAAAAAGGAAGAAAATCTTCGAAAACAGCTTGGGAAATACCCCCATGCCCCCATGCTGGCACCACTGCCTCTGATGTTGCTGACAAAGTGCCTCTCCTAATTCCAAACGTTGTGTATTGAATAAAACTGCAATCTAAAACACAAATTCCATTTCAGCGTCTTCCAGAACGCACACTGAAGCCAGCGGATTGTAGCCAGTCATGACTCAAGTTGCTATCTCCCAAAATTCAGTTGACTTGTACAG
>WURT03347412.1:0-18644 GCA_009936505.3 Holothuria glaberrima | reverse complement strand
CAGACATAACTCCAAGGTTTATTGACCAGGATGAGTTGATCTCAGATGATGGGTGGGTATACACTGTAGGTCTCAGACATAACTCCAAGGTTTATTGACCAGGATGAGTTGATCTCAGGTGATGGGTGGGTATACACTGTAGGTCTCAGACATAACTCCAAGGTTTATTGACCAGGATGAGTTGATCTCAGATGATGGGTGGGTATACACTGTAGGTCTCAGATATATCTCCAAGGTTTATTGACCAGGATGAGTTGATCTCAGATGATGGGTATAGGTCTCAGAACTACACTGTTTGGTATGAATATTTTGTCTTCCCTCAATGTATTCACCTTTTCTTCATCTTACAAAGATTTGATTTTATATGAAAAACCTGTTTGTTTCTGAAATGAAAAGTCAAGGGGGAAAGCTTGCCACATGGTGGCGAGGTTAACTTTTTAAGTACTTCAGAAAGATGATTTTCCCTTCATTAAATAGGAGCTGGCATTGAGATGAGCCTAGCAAAGGACCAGAGTTTGACCATTGTAATCACAGGGAAACCTGAAGATGTTATGAAAGCTAAACGAGACCTTATCAACAAACTGCAAACACAGGTAATAAACAAACTACTGACCTTCCTGAGTAATAAGTGTAGTTTCAGTAGACTTTACATTGTTTTCTTTCGTACTGAATTGGTTACAGTTACTCCTCTTTGGTCTGATATCACTAGTTGGTACTTCTATGAAGTTAATTGAAATGGTATTAGCATTTGCCCCCAACCTTGTCTTGGAATACTGCTAAATATTTCAGATCTCCTTTTATCTTCCTTACAAGTATCTGTACAGATGTTTCAGAACATTATTCATGTTGTAGGCTATAAGAAAGGTAATCTAAGGATTTAGTTGGCACAATGTTACCAATTTGGTGAATCACATGAATTAGCACGAGCTAGTTCAAAGTGGGGGTGATTTCATTTGCCTGTAGTAAGTGCACAGAGTGATTGGTTAATGTCCTGGTGTGTTACCAGTATGGCAGTGGATGCTTGATACGTTGTCAACAAATTTTTCCTGTGAAGGAAAATACTGTTTACTTTGCATGGACATACGCGGCAGAGACATGCAAGAGCTTTTGTCTTTGCATTATAAAAGTTATGAACCTGGCATCAGATGAAAATTTCAAAGTTTTGATGAAGAAATTGTTCATGAGCTACTAAGCAGTGACTTTGTATCTTTGAGAATTTTATTTCTTAAAAATTTTCCTAGCTACCTTATTTTGAACTGCCCAATTCTCCTGCTGTTAATCATGATTTTAAAGGGAAAAAAGTTTCCATACCTTAAACACAATACCCTTCTAATCTTTCAAAGTCTACACTTAAAAATCATAATTTCATATATAAATATTTTACATACCTGTAACACACGTTTTTCATTCAAATGTAAAAGGCTAATGTCAAGATCAACATCCCAAAGGAACATCACCGTTTCATCATTGGCCGCAAAGGAGAAAAACTGAAAGAGCTAGAATTATCTACTGCCACCAAAATTGTCATCCCAAAACCAGATGACCCCAACCCAGATTACATCTTCATCACAGGTACCAAGGAGGGTATTGACAGGGCAAGCCATGAGATTCACCTCATATCTGAAGAACAGGTGAGAAATTTGAGTATTTTGGGATTGTTGAGAATGTGATTAACAAAATTTACAACATTTAATGGGATTGTCATTTACTTTTATAGGTCTTCATCTCTAGCATTTCCATTTGGGAAGGGGGGAACCATCTTAGGGAGGGGGAACTTCTTTTGTGAAATTTATCTTTATTACGTGAGTTTGCTTACATGCAAAGCAATGCTCTCTTTGGCAAAGCTTTATACTGTATATTTGACAGTCCAAACCCTGTTGTGAAGAATATTTCAGCAGGGGGTGGTGAGAGGGGGTGAGGAAAAAGATATGGGGAAGGGGAGATTTATGGTGTAGCTACTGTGGCTGGCCTTTGGATAAAAACCTGGAACATTCAAATAGATCTGTTATCCAGAAAGGAAAATATTTGAATAAATTTTAGAATTTTATTAGAAATTCTTTTCATCTTTAGGCAAAGCGAGCCCTGGAGAGACTGCCAATTCCCCATGTATACCACCCTTTTATCTGTGGACCTTACAACAACAGGAGCAAGGAGCTCTCAGCAGCCACAGGGGCCCAGATTCATGTTCCTCCTCTGAGTGCTCAGAAAGATGAAATTGTGGTCTCAGGAGAGAAGGAAGGAGTTCACGAAGCTTGCCACAGGATTATGCAAATATATGAAGAAAAGGTTAGGGTTCAAATATAAGATTTATTGAGTGTTATAAGGCACATTGATTCATACGATTTTCAGATCAGTTCACAAATAAGTTCAGATGTGCAAAGTTTAAGGATTTGCTGGAAATATTTAAATGAGGAAAGTCATGAAAGATCAGTCAGAAGTATGGTAAATTCATGTTTATTAGGCAAGTAGCCAAAGTTGAAAGTTACAAGTGATCCTTGGAGAAGTTCTACAATCCATTTGCATACAAGACGGAGGTGGGGGTGGGGTGGGAATGTGGGGGGTGAGGGTAGCTGCAGCCCTAAAATTTTTTGCTATTATCTGACAAAGTATATGCCATATTTAAGGCAAAAGTGACATTTTTTGTTGACATTTTGGGCATAAGTTCTCAGCTCTCTAATTGCCAGTGGTCCTTTCTGCTTATTCAGGTAATTTTCATTTGGGCAAAATGGAGGAATCTTAATTGCCATTCCATGTAGATACGAAAAAATTGATTTATTGAAGAAACAGGTTTGCTTATCGTTCTGAGGAAAATCATTTGACATATGTTGGAAATTATTAAAAAGGGTACTGGAAGATTGTGTTTGTCTGTTTTATGACGTATCAGAGCTTAGAATAGTAACATATATCATTTTGAAAACATGTTTTCAAAATTGTATATCAGTAAAAAGTTCATTGGAATATTTCGAACAGGAGATACTAATGACTTTGTCTAAAATTTTCTTGGAACAGAAGAAGACAACCACAGTTTCCCTGGAGGTCCGCAAGAACCAACACAAATATGTGATTGGACCCAAGGGATCCAACATCACAGAGATTTTGGAGAAGACAGGAGTGTCTGTAGAGATGCCAGGGTCAACTAGTACATCAGAGACCATAACCCTCAGAGGAGAGCAGAACCAGCTAGGCCCTGCTATATCCATGGTCTACTCAAAGGTCAGTCATTTGGCTGCACATCCCCACTAATAATTATTCAAAGTCCCAGCACATGGGGGCAGCATTTTGTATAAATATATGATTGGTTATGGAACTACATATAAAATCCCCCCATATCCCTGCAGTTTTCCCAGCTCGTATTCTGCAAATTTCTGGGTGATTTTCCCAGTCCATTCTTTTCCATGCACACCCAGGCTAAAAGAACCATCAAATTCCCAGTAAAGCAGGGGCTAAATAAATTACAAATCCCTCCATAGTGTTGTAACAGTCTCTCTATCACCCTGGCATGGTGAGGAATGTATGTGGTTACAGTTTAAAAGAGGGCACAAGTCCTGCTTACAAGTACCTGTGATTACATGGGTGAACTGATATTTATGTTTTGTTTTGCACTTTTTTTTGGACAGGCAAACAGTATTGTTATTGACCACGTACAAGCAGAGTCTTGGCTTCATCGCTTCATCATTGGTAGGAAAGGAAAGAATATTGACAACATTACCTCTAGTTTGTCAAAGGTAAGACAATCTATTAAGCAGTAGCTCTGTAATTTTGCCAAGGATAAATTTAAGTTTAAAATGATTGTATACCCCATCCCCAACCCCCAACACCCCCCAAAAAAGAGAAAGGAAATGAAACTTTCCCCTTTTGGACTGTTCTCTGAACTTTAGAAAAGTGAGCTCGTGGTTAGCTCAGCCTTGTTTCAAGGAAAACTATTTTAAGGGAATTAAACTGTGAAATTGCAAGTTGAATCCAATTAAAAGTGGTTTATAATTTCTCATTGTTCATGTGTGTGTACATTTTCTGTTACTTTAAATATTTTGAATATATATCTGAAAGCTATTTGGGATACTTAAGTTACACAAACTTACTTTTGATGCCCATTGCTAGGTACACATTGAGTTTGCTGAAGGTAGTGACAGGATTGAGTTGGAAGGACCCCCAGAACAGGTAGAAGAGGCCAAGAAGCACTTGGAGCAAGTTGTAAGTGAGCTGAGGAATACTCTGGCCTTTGACACATTGAATATTGACCCACGTTTTGTGAAGCACATCATTGGAAAAAATGGAGCCAATGGTGAGTCCTTTGTCATTGTAGGGTATTCTAATGTTAGTGAAGTGGTAACTGTTGTTTGTTTTGCTTTGTATAGGGTTGAGGGGGTGTATACTTGCTTAAGGTAGCTTTACAGAAGAGAAAAGGAGAAGAGGTAATAAGCAGTTGTCCCAAACTTGCTCTGAAAGATAAGTTGGACAGATCGTATCTGCCCTTTGTTCCTTTCAGGAGTATCCAGTATAATGAGATATTCAACAAGTATTGCAAGTGTTGCATGTCTAAAATAAACCAAGTACTTACCTACTGTCATGGTCTAAATCTTTCACTACCAGCTAAGTAATATTAAGCACCAGGCTAATGTTGCTTTCACAGCTATTCATGTACTGTAACATATCGAGTCTTCTAAGTTTACTGCACTTTAGTTAGCTAAACACATGCCCTCTGAGGTTTGTGCCGCTTTCTGCGATGCTTCAAATAAGTGGGGAGGATGGCACTATGGAAACTTTTCATAATATATTGAAAGGGTGATATTTTACGAAGCAAAGAAAATGATAGAAGCTTGGGACAAATCAGACTTAGAGTGTCTTTGTGAGTCAAGCTTAGGAAGTCTGCACAATACTGTTTGGAAGGAAGTGACAGTGGTTTCCTGTATTGTATGGACTGGTTCACCTTCTCTCTTTCACATTCCCAATTGCAACATAAAGAAGCTGTCCTTTTGGGGCAATAAGCAAGGCACAGATTGACACTTGTTCACAAAGTAACCAGAAATCAAAATTAGGCAGTTGTGCCACTGGTGGGGGTACATCATACTGTATATGAGTGCAGCTACACATGCATAAGTGTAGTGAGCAAAACATGTAGTTCTTGTGTGCCTCCAACATGGTTGTGTAAACAAGATGTCCAGTGCAATGGGGCATTACTTTTTATACTTGCACTCAGAGACTGGAATATCAAGTTTTGATGCTTATGTTAAATTCATGTAATTACTCTTGTGATTCAACTGGCATACCCACATATCTGCTCAAAACATCTTACAAAAGGTACACTTTTTATCTTTCAGTGAACCGAATCAAACAAAACTATGGTGTATCAATCAGGATTCCCACAGAGCAAGAGAACAGTGGAGAGATTCGTATTGAGGGCAGTCCAGATGGAGTAGCACAAGCAAAGAGTGAACTGTCTGAGATGGCACAAAGAATGGTAAATGCTTCAGATTTTGGACCTTTTTATTTTCTAACTGTAAGATAGATGATGTGAAATTACTTCAAAGAGTGGTTTCAGCCAAAAAATTATTAAAATATTATAATAAAAATATTAGCACTTTTGGTTAACTTCATATGCAGTTGCATGTGTGTTTCTTGAGATATTTGCACGAATCAACACTTATAATAGTGTCACATTTCCATCCAATAAATACCATCATCTTGTCATATTTTCTTAACATCATTTTATATGAGGCATGGAAATATTTTATAACTACTCATTTACTTTTGGTAAACTTGGATTTTTTATCAATATCAAGTCAGTACAATAGGTGAGAAACAAAGAAAACAAAGCATTGCTCTTTAATGTGAGGAGATGATGTAATTCTCACTTGCTTCAAGTTTGTTGTGGGTAGCCAACTTAGTAAGTTCATAAGATAATATCTGATAAGAGCCCACCTGAAAGAAACAAAAGTTTGTACCTGAGGAGGAGGAGACCATTTTACTGGGTGTAAATTCATTTTGTGTGAACCACTTCAGCAATGAATGTGCTTGTTTAGAGATTATGTGTGCTAATTGCAAGTTTAATATAAGAAGATTGTGATCCATATGAATGCAAATGTATAAGAAGCTTGCACGCGTGCAAAAGTCAACTGACGCAACCACCTTCTGGAGGACAAACAGCACACATGGCCCCTAGTTCATGTAGTATAGCAATGTGGTACATGGTGTGCTGTCCTCCAGAACAACTAGAGTGTCTGCTGAATTTGACCTTTTGACCTTTGGTGCAAGCTCCCTATAAGAAGTCAATAACCAGAAATTTAAACTGTTAACATGGAGTATTGGGATATCAAAACCTATCCATTTCATTAGTTCGCAAACTTTTTCTCTGAATTGTAGGAAAATGAAAAGCAACGTGAAATCCTGATAGAGTATCGGTTCCATCGCTTGATCATCGGAACTGGTGGAGAAAACATCAAAGAAATAAGAGAGAAATTCAACCAGGTAAGGATATACCCCCTTCCCTTATTCTCGTACTAATGTTTTTTAACTTCTTTATGGCACAATTCACTGTGATGAGGTATTTGTACATTTGTATGTAGGGGTAAAACTTTGGTGACCTCATGAGGCTAAAAAGTCTTCCCTTCATGCCCCACTCAGCAAATTGTTTGACTGGGAAAGGTGGGGTTGGGGGGGGAGGGGATTTGTACTACATGTTGTGGTGTTAACACTGTTTCCAAGTAACTTCACTACTACAAAGTACTTACATTTAATGGTCACCAAGATAGAAGCCCAGGGGATGTGGGTTGCCATGTCAGCATTTTATGTGTATAATTATGTGTAATTGTATGACAGTACTCTGGTCAAGCATCTCTGCATTCTAATTAACTTGCTGGATTGAAGGCAAAATATGAAATATTGTACATTTCACATGCATACTGGCTGCAACAGGTTTCAACCTTTATGTGAGGACAGTGTTGATAGTGGAATCAACATATTTAGTGAAAGTTTTAAATTTACTGTAAAGATTTGACAAACAATAATGTTACTGGTTGAGATAACAAGTGACTGCCCTATTAGCATTATATTTCATCTAATTTGATTACTTGCAGAAATTGGTATCAAATTTGAACCTATTGGACAGACCCCAAGTGGAATGTGCCTTAATTTTAGAACAGATTTCAAAGTTAAACACTTTACGTGTTAAAGATTGCAATGGAGTAGTCAAAGAAAAGAAGTCTCAAGTCAGTGGGAGTAAGAAGTTCAATCTCATTTTCATTTCATATTTTCTTTTCTTTTCTTCAGGTTCAGATAACATTTCCTAGTGCTGGGAAGAAATCTGATATTGTCACTCTTAGAGGACCTAAAGCAGATGTTGACAAATGCCATACCTTTCTCCAGCATATGGCCAGCAAATTGGTAAGAAGTGGAAGAAAGGAGGGGGAGGGGAGAAGGGGTAGTGGGAGAAAGGGAGATGTGGGAGAAAGGGAGATGTGGGTGGGGAGGGAAGGAGGAAGAAAAGGGGAGGGATAAAGCATCAATAACAACTTACAGCTTAGTTTCTTAAAACTTAAATAAGTGGTATCCCTCACTTCCCTGTGCTGTTATGAATTTCCTTCAAATCATCAAACATCTTTTTTTTTTTCATAAACATATCTTGTCCATGTCAATAAAGATGTAGTGCTTCAGATATGAAGACCATGTTGCAGTGACCTTTCAAGAAATGATTTGTTTCAAGATCAAGCATTTAATGGATGGTTAACATATGGCGAAAAGAAAAGGTTGCACTTGCCTTTTTTATGTGAAACGATTTGAATGACAAATCCCTAGTCTAACATAACACAGACTCCAAAAAACTTATTCAGTGTACATTACAAGCACTGAAGGTGCGAAAATTACTAGAATCGCGATAAATGAAAGGTTTTTAGATAGGACTTTAATTGAACAAGTGAATCCAGAGACCCAACTTCAACTGAAAGGGAGACCCATAAACATCGGACACAGTTACAATTCCATTCAATGAATATTTATTACAAATTGACTGGTTTGTTTAATGATTTCTTTTTGTGTATAGTGTTTCGATAATTCAAAACATTAGAATAGGAGCAGTATAAATCCTCTTGATCAATAGTAGAAGCAGTGCTGGCACTAGTTCTCCAAATTTGAGGGTGAAACCCCCCCCCCTTCCTTGCAAAATGTTGGGAGAAGAACTTTGGTTGAAAGATGGGAATCTCGATAAATGAGCAACATAAAAGTAAACTCATTCCCAACATATTTTTCCACCAGGTGTAGGATATTCCCACACATGATTGTAAATTTTACAGGATTGTTAAAAAAGTACGGTAATCCCACAGTCCTAGTGCCTGAAGATTACTCTTGAGTAGAAGGGACATCTATGTCTTCTTTATCTTACCATAATTTGTTTCCACTTTATGCAGACAACAGAGAATTACGAGGAGCAGATACCCATCATGAAACAGTTTCACAAGAACATTATTGGACGTGGTGGAGCTACCATCAATAAGGTTTGTCAGAAATGAATACTCAGTGGTATGACAGTGGTTGGTTTATGATCATAAAAAGGCCTTGAATTTACTATCAGCAGTGACAGTTGTAAGTGTGGAAAGGGGCACAGCAAGTTTTGGTGGACAAGTTAGACCATGGCTTGAATTTTGTTCAAAAGAACAGGGCATCAAGGTAATTTTGGTATCTCTGGACAAAGTATTGTAAACTTGGAATTTTTATAGTAGGAGGTCAATAGGCATCGATCTAAAAAGTGGGGTAAGGTATTTCAGGCCTGGATCAAAGGCAACCATTAATTTGAGAAAAATCTGAGGGGATGGAAATGGAAGAATTTAGTGAGTTGCCAAGAAATTAAATTTCCAAGGTCAATCCTAAAATAGCTCACATTTTTACATGGGGGTTGGGGAAAGGTGGTGAATAGTTGATATGAGCCCCATTACTCCCTCAACACCCGGTCAGTTCTGTTATTGTGTTCTTGGTTAAGGTTTGCCCTAACTTGACATTACAGCACTGTTTTCCTTTAGTCAGCTCCCACAGGGATTTTCTCCACACAGCTGAGGTTAAATTAAGCATTGTCTCATTGCAGTTTGCAATCATTATCTGTAATATTTCAGTACATGTACCAACCTGTTTCCCAGGAATGCTATTCAAATCTTACCATTTTCACACATTTGCTTGCCAGCTCTGCAAGGCAGTGTTGGTAATCAGATCTTGAATTTTACCATGCCTCTTGCCAAACAGTGTATTACTTTTAAGGAGTAACATTTCTTCCTGATAAGGGAGGGATTTCTTTAGATGTTGACTTATTCTTAAAAATGCCAGTATTGTCCTGTCATCTCACTTTCATTTCATCTATCGTTGTTGTGTATAGAGGGTTTTCACTGATGTCATGTGATCGCACGTCTCTTTGGTATTGAAGGGCAAGATTGCGAATCTCTTTGGTTTTGAAGACCAAACGTCCTTTGTGTCAAGGTAGTATATCTGTTTATGCCTTGCACGTGTGCTGTAAATATGCTTACTGCATGTGCCAGTGCCTGGAAATCCCACTTGTGTGACATCACGTGAAATCCCTCTTTACTACAATAATCAGCACCAATCAGTATATATCCATGCTCAATTTCTTGCATAATTTTTTTTAGATCAAAGACGAGACAGACACAAGGATTGAAATTCCTACAGAGACCAGTCAGAGCAACATGATCACAGTGACAGGACGAAAAGAAAATGTGCAGAAAGCCAAATCCAAAATCCTCGCTATCCAGGATGAACTGGTAAGACATTTATAAACAGCGTGGACTCTTCTATTTGCAGAAATAAGTCTCCCAACCGGCACTGCATTAGATTTGATTTTGATTCCACCATTCTAGGCCAATTCTGGGTCCAATTTAGATTCCAATTACCCAATTCTGAGCCAATTCTGAGTCTATCATTTGACAGTTTAGCATTCATATCATATGAATGATTTTCTACTATTTTTCTAATACAGTTAATTTAAGAGGTCATTATCAAGAGTCGGGTTTCATAGTCTGGCCCACCCTGTAATTAAGTTGGCTGTGTGTGACCATTTATGGATTCATTTGTGCACTAGTAACGTAATAGTCTTGAGTAACATCATGTTCAGTTCATTTTGTGGACTTCACTGGAATGGGTTCTTAGTCTGAGTCCACCTGTGGTCTGTTTTAGGCCAATTTTGATTAGGCGACTATCTTAAGGGTACAATTCTTAGTCCAGTAGAGAGTATATTTAAGTCTGGTAGAAAGCACAAGTTAGGATTAGCGCATTCCAGCCTTGCCCCTTACTTACAAAATGTTTTGTAAGTTTAGAACTATGATTGCAAGTAAGGAGCATTGTACTGGCAGTGAATTATCTGCATCAATACCGTTGTATAAGGTTTCAAAGATCTTCATGGCAACCATATTTCATATGACACCTTAATTTTGAGCAGCCTTGCACTTTGTGATTGTGATGCAGTGTGCAGTCATTCTTAACAAGATGTTTTTAGCAAGGAGCGAGGGTTGTCTAAAAAGTATGAAGTCACAAACCAATTTGAATGAACATTCAGTGAAACTAAATTTTTTTAACATATTAAAACTTTGATAATGTAAAACGTTGCAGTCAGCCTGGTTCATTTTCAAAAATATGTAGTTCAGTTCAATCTATTCATGGTTAGGAAGCCACTTAATCCCATTGAGGACCCTATTCAAGGTAGAGACAGGTGGATGAATACCCACAAGATTCACCTTCCTTTAAGGACTAGTGGTCAGAGGTGAACAAGGCAGGGTATACTAGTTTCTCCCAATCCTGCTTCCAGAACCAGTATTAAATGTCTTCATCTGATGGGCAAGAGTCTATTTCAGTTTTAGCCACGTTCGTTTGAGGCTGGGAGGGTTGTAGGATCCTTTGCTCTGCCCCAGTACTCGGCAGCTGAAGTGAGCAAAGGCTTCTAGTGATTGAATTCCTGAAGCAGACAACTTGCAGAGTCTGGTAATTACAATCTTAGGTGTGATACCCCCTCAGCAGCACTGCAAAAAGCTGTGCCTACCATAGGACAATTTAACCACCAACCATCTAAATGTCAATGCATAGTCAATGCATACACTCCTGTACAGCGTGATTTCTGGTATTGTCCCTGTATATCACAAAAGAGTCTGAGGTTATTTCATGGGGAAATACCAGAAAAATTTCATAGTGTAAAGCTCATCTTAGCACAAGATGCTCAAGACTGGTTGATATTTTACAAGAATGGCATAAGCTCACCTTTGTCTACTGAAACATGTATGTGTGTACTAATATTTTTCACTAAGGTGATTGATTGGTTGACTGACTGATTGATTGTTTCTCTGTAGGCTAACATTGTTGAGGAGGAAGTCACCATCCCTGCCAAGCATCACCAGTCCATCATCGGACCTAAAGGTACCCTCATCAAGTCCATTGTTGAGGATTGTGGAGGTGTCATGATCCATTTTCCAACTGGAAATGCTAACCCTGACAAAGTCCGCATCCGTGGTGTGAAGGAAGAAGTCCAGAGAGCAAAGAAACAACTCTTAGATCTTGCCAGCAAAAGGGTAGGTTGAAGGATTCTTTAATGTAGTAGAGGATGGGTGGGGGGGGGGGAGAAATGTAATGGGTGGTAGGGATATGGAACAAATGGGGGTGGGCAGTTTGGAAGTGTCCATGTAAAGTACATGGAAACTTGAAAATGAGACTCATTGTTGTGTAATGATTGCTGTAGGATTTAAGTTCTCAAGTGGCAATCTGCATCTCATTTGCAGTCCGTGAAGGGCTCTAGAATGGCCTTAGAAGATTCAAGAAGCCCAAAATTTAAATAAGAAATTACCCATGTAATTCACTTCTGGCTCTCTACAGCTAAATTGCAAAGTGAAAATAATGGTGAAAGTGGCCCTCTCATCTCCGAACCCTGGAGAACCCCTGATTTGGAATGTGATACATGTCTGCCTTCAGCTTACAAGGAGCAGAATGCTTGTAACACAGAGTTGTACTATACAATCGTGTTAAAGACAATTTTACTGTGAAGATAATTAAAAATGGCTCGAAATTGCTACTGTGCTGTGATCAAGCCTGTGATGTAATTACTTCATTGTTGCAATGACTAAAAATATTGATATCCCAAGCATATTTATGACCACAATCTGGAAAGGGAGAAATGTGGCATATTTGCAGTATGAAGGTAGACATTTCATAAAACCACCATACACCGAATCACCTTTTATTTTACTTTGTTCGTAGGAGGAGGCAAGCTACAATGAAGAAATTCATTGCAAGCCTGAATACCATAGGTTCCTGATTGGCCGTGGAGGTGCTAACATCCGTAAGGTACGAGAGGAAACGAGTGCAAGGGTGGTCTTCCCTTCGAACAGGGATGATGACCAAACCTTGATCACTGTCATCGGTACCAAAGAGGCAGTGAAGGAAGCCAAGGGCAGGCTGGAGGCACTCATCAAGGAATTGGTAGGTGTTGTTATGGGAGGGGGTAGGATGGGGCAGAGGAGGGGGGTTGAAGGAAGTTATGAGTAGGCTGGAGACACTCATCAAGGAATTAGTAGATGTTGAAATGTGCTAATGGAAGGGGGTTGGGTGGAGAAGGAAAGGGTTGGGTGTGGATGGGGAGGGGAACTGCTTGTATCCTCAGTGAGATAGTCCTATCAAAAGCATATATGTGGGTGGTACCAGTTTGAGACTAAACTTCAAATATTTTCACATAATTTCTAATGTCTACTAAAAGTGATGAACATGCTTGCTTATTTTATACTTATGTAGGGACCAGATTGACGTACCAGCTAACCTTTGATTTATCAATGAATGATTGTGTCCCTTAATACAGAATTACAATGCATGCTAGGTGTATTTGAACTAAAGCAGTGTGTATAAGCTCACACTGTTTTCATGTTAAAATCATGGTTATTACTTACAGATATTAAAGTATTGGTTTTGAAGGAAATGTTATCTTTGAAGTGTGTCTCTTAAAAGTTGGACTAAAAATATTAAATGTGGCAACATTTTACTGTAGAAAGAAGAGATCAGAGTCACTCAAAGGATGCGTATCCTTCCAAAAATATTTGGGGAATCATATTCTGGTACAGCAGAATACCATATTCCTTGTTTGCTCAACTAGCTCATTTGTGTCCTCTATCATGCAGGAAAATGTTGCAGAGATACAAATGAACGTGGATCCCAAGTACCATCGTCACTTTGTTGCTCGACGCGGGCAAGTCTTGCGAGAGATTGGAGATGAGTATGGTGGCGTGACAATTAGCTTTCCTAGAAATGGTAGTGACAGCTCTGTGGTGACCATCAAAGGAGCCAAGAATTGTGTAGATGGTGCCAAGCAAAGGATTGAAGCCATTGTGGAAGACTTGGTATGTTCATTATTGAAAGGAATTGTAAGGTTGGAATATATTTAACAGTAGACTGGGGTTTGATCTAACCTGCAAAGATTATTATTTACTAATGCAGTAAGGGATTGACCAGATGACTAGCTATGCAGACAATGTAATGTCTGTATTGCACTTCAGTTTGTAACCTGACAATTTATTCTGTCAATTATGTCCTATGTTGTTGATTAACAATATTGTTGTAGAGGTACATAACTGAGCTTTGCCAGCCATAGTAAGGACAGTATCAAACTGCTAATAAAATGAGAATGATTAATTTTTTGTGTTAGTAGAGTCAATTGTGCAGATGGAAAAGTCATAGCAGGTCATTGATTAGTTAAATTTAGGTACAGACCCAAAATGCACCAATGAGCAGTATATTGATAGATTATGGTAAAATTTTACCATGTATGCTGTATCCTGTCTTATAGTTGGTTTCAACTAAATGGAAATGTTTTGTTAGAAAAGCTTAAACTTTTCTTACCTTCATCAAGATTTCACTATTCAAAAGCGCAGTTTTCCTCTACTGGTTCTGAAACTCATAATTTCCCAAAAAATATCCCATTGACCCCACTTTTTCACTACTAATACTTATGTAGTCCACTCTCATATCAGAGTTTCAAAGTACCATCGCATTTGGTGACATACAGTAAAGTCATGTCCCAATGTCTTTATTTAACAATCTGAAGGAGAGCAAATTAAGCAGACTGATATCCATTCTATATGTGGTGTGCTACTTTCTATCAGTGAAATATTTTCTTGTGAACGTATCTTTTATCCTGGTTTGATTTCTTAGAATAGTAAACCTTACCAAGCTTACCCAAACTTTGCGTGGTACGTTTGCAATTTGTTCTTACCAGCAAATATCAAAAACACTTTTCTTTCATTTCTTTTTTCCTCAGGAGCAACAAGTGACTATTCCTTGTGTGATCCCCCAGAAACACCACAGGTCACTCATGGGACCAAAGGGAATTAAGGTACAGGGCATCACCTCAAAGTTTGATGTGGCGATCAAGTTCCCCGAACGTCCACAACAAGCCAGCCCAACATCACCAACAGCTCCAGGTGAGGTTTGAGAAGGAATAGTGAAGGCTAAGACAAATGGGATAGTAATTATAGAAACTTTCAAAAGAATATTTTATTCTTAAATTTTCTTTTGGTACGTTGGAAGGGTATTTATAGCATTCTGGTGACGACTGCATTCAGTTCTGGTTTGTGTTTCGTGAGATATTAGCAGATGAAGTCGTCAAAATCTCAACTCAAACTGAACTTGAAGCAAGCATGTAAGACATTGTAACCTTACATTCCTCAGGGCTGGTTTGTTTTTTCTTTTTACTTTTGTTATACTGATACCATTATAGGTCTGTCAATTTCCGTTTAATCTTCTAAACATTTAAACGGTTGAAAGAAATGTTTGTTTACCGTTTAAGCGGTGTCCATATTCGGTATCAACCATATGCAGTAAAGCATTGGCTCTTTTGACTATGCAGCCCATGAAGATGTTCGCAAACTTTGCAGCATGCACAAACATTTAAAACCTGTGCATCGAGATCAAACATAAACGACCAATTAACCGGATTTTTTTCGCTTCATCCAGAATTATCAATGAATTTGACTTTCAAATTCACAGTCATTAATGTGGTCCGTTTGGTACAGGGCAGAAATGTACCGGTACAGTACACAAATACTGATACCTTTAAGCCATATCCGTGTACACCGATAGTTTATTTTTGAAGCTTTATTTGGTCATTAAACTGGCTGATTAATATCGTTTTGAATGAAAAGATATGAAAGCAAAGCATGGGGAGAAAAAATGATTAACTTTGGGGCGAAATCCGTTTAAACGTTTGGTTGAATTAGGCACTGTTTTAACGTTCGATCGTTCGTTTAACTGTTTGAACATTTAAACATAACAGCCCTGTACCAGTAAACTTGTATTTTAAGCATCCTTCATAGTTTTACAATGACTATTTCCTTTTGGTTATGAATATTCAGATGCTACCCTGGTGAATGGAGATACTGAATTGGCCAATGGGGATGAACACAAGCCTAAACCTACTGACATTATCAACATCACTGGTAGAAAGGAAAACTGTGAGAAAGCTAAAGCAGCCCTTGAGGTAAGTGTTGTGACCCGGAGCATACATTCTTAATTCTCATGTGGCTGACCAAAGGTCATTTGAAGCCAAGGAAAATTTGTAGAATGGCCCACAAAAGATTCAAAGAGCCATATATGACAAAGCCAATAATGTACTGAAATTCTGGCTACTACAGTTGTTCCTTAGTAAAATCACAGGAAAAAGTGGCCCCCAGCCAAAAAAAATACTTGGGAAACCCTGGCATACATAAATGGAAACCCTGGTATACATGAATGGTAAAGGGATAAGGGAAATAGACAGACCTTTTGAAATATGACAACTTGACAAGAAGTAAATGGCTATTCCTTCAATTGGGCCTTTGGATTTATTCTTGAACATGTTAAAGGTCAGTCAGATCTAGTTACACCTCTTTCTGTAGGCATTTTGTACTTTGTTGAAGCAGTTCATTAGTATCTATCCTTTGTGGTTGGACCATTAATGAACATAGATGGGCAGAGAGGCACCTGAGGTAAGTGTTGAGATGTGGTGTATATAGAAATATAATCAGAGATTATTAATAACTCACAACCTTGGATGTATGATTTCTTGCTATGAAAGACTTGACTAAAACTTTGTAATGTCAGTTAAAATGGTCCACTGTTTTTCATCTCTTAAGATGGCAAACTATGAGGAAGAGAATAAATAGAAACTAAAAAGAAAGGTTAACAAGTTATATCAACTTTGAAGCATCAGTAGGACCAGTTTAAAATACCTTCAGAAAGGTACCTTATTCATAAAATGATATTGCCCATTTATGTTATCATAGTAGAGATGGTGACATTGTCTTGCAATTTCCTGTACAGAAAAAGATGAGGAATTAATCATTTTGAGAGTTATTTGAAAGAAAATGCAAATCAGTTGGGGACGTATTGCAAGAATATCCAAGCTGAATTAGAATTTATTTTCCTTGGTTGGATTGCCTTAGCATAAGCAGTGGAGTAGGGAAAACAAGCCAGTGAGCCACAACTGGAAAAAAGGCCGTGGCCGGCTCGACTTAAACCAGTTGGTTAGAAACTGGGCCGTAAAACCTCATCTAACTAACTTACTTACTTGATTGGATTGCCAATGTGTCTTTCTTTTTTGCAGGAAATGGTTCCCATTACCAGAGATGTCTCTGTTCCATTTGACTACCATCGTTTTATTATCGGAAAGAAGGGAGATGGGATCCGTCAACTGATGCAGACACACGATGTCAACATTGCCATACCCCCAGCCGAGCAGCAGTCAGATACTGTCACTGTGGTTGGGACTGCAGCCTGTGTGGAGAATGCTGTAGATGCTCTGATGGAAAAGGTGAAGGAATTAGACCAGGAACAAGAAGACAAGGTAAAATGGCTGCTTATCCTCTTTTGTTTTCCACATTTAAGTTGAAAGTAAGGTCTCATGATTTTGTTTGGTTTATTGGTTAAAGATTTTTCTAATAATTGTATTCGAGTGTAGAGGAAAGGAAGAAGTGGTTTCAAAAATCTGTTCAAACGATGTCTTTTTGATTGTCCATATATGCAGTAATATGACTTGTACATCTATGTGTTGTTAAACATATTACATTACTTTGTGGCAAAGTGCCTTAGTGCAAATTTGTTTTTGTCTTGGAATCTTTGGGCCCCTGGGAAAGGATCAAGGTTGGGCTTAATTATGGAGCTTGACTCTTTGAAAATGTTGTCCTCCTGGGAGAAATTGAAGTTTTTATTGCTTGTACTGGGAAACTACTCATTGAAACTGTTGGCCATGGGTGAAAAAAGTTGGGAAGCTGGAAGGCTCTTCCCCAGGAAGTTTTGAGTATTTGGAGGGAAATTTACCTTACTTTTATTTGGAAATGTGAAAAGATTCGTGGACAGTTTTCCTCCACGTTCATAGTTAGATGAGGTTTAACGACACACCAACACGTATGTGTTATATAGTGTCAGCTAGGTAAAAAAGAGAATGGTGGGGTAAAAATCAACTAAAAAAAAACAAAGATGGGGTAAAATTCCACTAAAATGTCTGGACAAAATCTAAATGCAGGAGTCATGTCAAAATTTACTCTAAGGTCACTTTCCTCGAGAAAGCCCTGAACAAGGGAAGGGTCAGTGTGCTTGAATGTTTCCAGGTTTGGCACAGTGTAGTACTTCTGATGAATATGGGAGTATTCGTAACAGTCAACGAGAATGTGACTAACGGTGATAGCACAATCACATGGGACACAATATGGTATCTCATCCCCATGGAGTAAATATGCATGTGTAAGGTAAGTGTGACCGATGCGGGCCCTAGTAAGTACTAAATCATCTCTCCGCTTTCTGGGGGGTGCATTACCCACAGTCCCAACCGTTGGTTTTATTCGGTGCAATTTGTTCTCGGGGAAGGTATCCCACAGTTCCTGCCATTTGGATTTTATATAGCCATTGATCTTAGGGAGGTAATCAGTGTGTGGCAAGAAGAGGTTGGTGACGTCCATCTGTAAGGCTTCCTTAGCAAGTGCGTCGACCTTTTCGTTTCCGGGTATGCCAACGTGACTCGGAACCCACGCTAGCACAACTGATTTCTGTAGTCAAAACCAAACTGGAATAAGCTTCATGGAGAGCTAAAAGAGCGGGATGTTTTGGCTCATGGCCTTTTAATGCTAAAAGGCTGGACAGTGAATCTGTGAACACAATGAACTGGTGACCTTCCGAGTTTTCTATCAGATCGAATGCCATCTTAAGTGCCTGGAGTTCGGCAGGAAAAATTGATGCATCATCAGGTAGTCTGATTTGCAAGGATGCATCCCGGCATGTCGCCGCTGCTGTAACCCTGTCCGTGGTCTTGGAGCCGTCGGTATAGATGGCATGATCACAACTGTACTTATGTCTCAGCTCATGGCACGGAACACCAGTTCATTTGTTTTCTTCAGATACTTCTTTAAACTAAGGTCAATAACTGGTTCGACTAGCTTCCAGGGAGGAGTGGTGGAAAAGGTAAACTGTGCCACGAGGTCGGGGTTGGTACACACCTGTGATAAACCTTCCCTGACGCGAATAGCTAATGGAGGGATAGCTGTTGGTTTTGTAAGAAATATGTCACCAAATTTTTGGTCGAAGGTCGTCCCAAAGGTCGGGTTGTGTCTATGGCTCCTCAGTTTGAGGGCATACTGGAGTGACAATTTCTTCCA
>WURT03347301.1:0-24023 GCA_009936505.3 Holothuria glaberrima | reverse complement strand
GCTGCACTGATGAGATCTAACAAGATCGAAACAGTACTGTCTGCAGATTGAGTTATATATATATATATATATATATTTAAGGCCCTAATTCCCTACTGCACCACAACTCTTTGTAAATTCTTTCAAAACTAACATCAGGGATGCCAGCAGGGGTTTGCCTCCAGGGCCTGAAAATTTCTGGGCTGCATTGAAACTTTCATAGTGAAGGCCAAATGAGCTGCAATCATCCCTAGTTATAAACACTTACCCCTCTCTTCAAAAAAATAAACAAATGACATAAGCTCACATAACTAGTAGCCTACATATAACTCATAATATCAGTGTTTATCATTCATAAATGCCCTTTACAAGGGGGCACTGTTCTCAAGAAGAATAAACACTTGCCCATTAAAATGATGGTGGGAGAAGCACTTTTGATGAGGCAGATTGAAAATCATACAGAGGGGTTTTACAGAGTCATGTAATCACACATCTCTTTGATTTTGAAGGGCAAGATTGCACGTCTTTTTGGATTTGAAGGGCAAGCGTCCATTGTGTCACAGCAGTATTCTATGGTTATGCCGTGAGCGTGTGCTGTAAATACCCTTACTGCGTGCCAGTGCCAGGAATCCCATTCGCCTGACATCACTTGAAATCCCTCAACAGGTGAGGAATACAACTGTACTGAGTGTCATATTACGCTGAAACTTAGTTTTATAAAAGATGATAATACAGAAAGCTGCTTCAGCAAGAACAGAAAATTTTGACAGAAACATTTGTCCCTAATAGAATATGACTTTAGACTGCAAATGAACCAGCTAAAAATTACAGTAATACACATCTGTGGTATTAGCATCAAATTCAAAGGTTGTTCAATGATTTCCTATGGGAAGGACACTATATCACAACTATGTAAATATAGTTGTTGGGAAAGTTGGATTTTTAAGGCGATATGCTTTAACATCTTCTGCTAAGACCACTTTACCACATTTAGTCAAAGCAATATCTAGTGCTGACACACTAGCAGCAGTAATAAGCTGTTCTTGAATAAGTTCATCAAAGATGACCTTTCCTGGCTCACTGCTTTCCTTCACTCTGTCCTTTAAGTCAGATGATAATCTGAATATACCTGCTATCTCCAAACAAGAATCCACATCAAGCTGTCCAGACAACTTACTAACCAACTCCTGAAATGATTTCTCCATTGCAGCTAAAAGTAATAACAAGAAGATCACTTGAATTTACTTTGAAACCTAATTGGTGGGAAACATGCAAGGTATAAATGAGTGATGGGGATAAAGAGTCATTCTTTTTATTAATATGTTCACTAAAAATATTTTACCTCAAAGAGCAAGTACATGTGGCTATAACGCAAGCCATAGTACAATGTTATTTATACATGGCAACTAGTGTTTGCTAAAATAGATTAACTCATGGATTGCTAAAAAAATTTGTATTTAACATCACAACAACTATTTCACTTGCATTCAACAGATATTTGACAATTTTGCTACTCATTTTGACTGCCAGGGACATCACTAAATAAAGTTGATTACAACAATCATGATCAATCTTCAGTAAGAAAGCATAACTCATCAAAGATAGTCTTGTCCCAACTCACTGCTTTTCTACACTCTATCCTTCAAGTCAGAATGTAATCTCAATGGACCTGATACCTCATGAAGCATTTTTTCTTTGGATCTATTACTTACGTTGAGGTTCCTGTGCAGTAAGTAAGGCCCTGGTAGATCCCTGAGGTTTCTGTAGCAGTTCAGGCAACTGAAGAGAAAGCATAGCAGTCACATTATCATTTCTGTCAAATGAGCTTGGGATTTAAATAACTGCAACAAGAGTATATGTTAATCTCAAATGAAGAACATTTTGACATAACAATTGTCTTAATCTCTCTGTACCTTATGTGCAACAAATGTTTGGTTGTGATATGTTTGAGTGTAATCGATAACCTGTCATTCTCCTGGGTCAAAGACTGTTCTCACTTCATTATAAGAAATCAAGCATCACAAAGGACAGGAAAGCAAAAACAGGTGATTTGTCTAAACTTCCTAGCTTAAATATCATTATGACTATTACTGAATAAACGATAAGATCAAGAAAACTTTACTTCAATAATATTGACGCAAACATCATTAACGTCTTCACTTTATACAATTTGATTGATACCACATGATAGTGAATCCATTATTCACACTTGTAACTGCAGCTGAAACAATACGTGCTGTACCTACCTCACGTCACAGTAGTGTGTACACATAATGTACTCAAAAACAGTGTAATATATTGGTAGCAGTGATATTTAAAGTGGACCTAGAGTCTAGAATTACAAGAATACATGTCTTAGAGGTCGGAATATGAATTTCATTCATCCAAGTCCCATTTTCATAACTTGCTCCTTTGATGAGATATAAATTGTTAAAACTTTTTCACTTAATTTGAAATGGTTGATTGCACAATAACTTGTGATGTCCTTCTTGTACAACTCATATTACCTGCTTTTGTTTCTTTGTGAAACTGAGATGTTTATGAGACATCTAAACATTAGCTGTTCCTTGAAAAGCATGTTGTACAGAGGAGGGCTTTTATAGTCATCCTACAATAGTAACACAGTGATCACATTTTGGCACAAGATGCAGTGACTTTCAAAAAACCAGGAAAATCATAGACAAAATTTGAGTAGTACAATGAAAATGACATCACAAATTATTGCACAATCTAACATTGTAAATTGCATGAACAGGCTTCAACGTTTTATACCTCAGCTCAGGTATGTAAAGATTGGAGTTCAACCATTCGGATGAATTTTTCAACCTTTGTAAGAAAATTTTTTAAAATTGTAGACTTTAGGTAAACGTTAAATCTGACAACAATCACATCATGCAAGTCCGTTCCAATCGTATCACATGGATGTCCACATTCTCAGTATATTGGATGTTAGCTTCCTTTTGCTGTTACTCTATGGTGTCTACCCTTTTTGATGATTACAATTAAGACATTAGTCGAACAATTAAAGTTGACAGAATTTTTGTGCATAATAATAACAAATGTTGCTTCTTTGCCCCTTTTATTCACCATTAAGTCTCTATTATCTGCAAACTACACTTTATTTAGACATTTTAGGTCACTCACAGTTCCTTTTACATCAAACTGTAGATCAATAACATTTCGTAGAACATGTCTTGTACATAGCTTTAATATAAAACTGATATCACTGATGCCTTCCTTATTCTGGAAATGGAATTCAACAGCATGTCTTGTGTTGTGCCACAGTGTTGTAGAGAGAACTTTCTGCAAAGATGGAATGTAAATAAACAACAGTCTCTATACACAAGATATATTTTTCTGAGACAAAGGGAATATGATGCTATTATGTTGTTACTTGCAATGCAACTAAAGTGAAACAAAGTAATTCTAATCATATGACTGAAGTAATTTTGCCCACATATGTTGTACCTACTCTATTGAAACATAAAAGGTACTTTAACCTAAAAATTTCTAGCCAATCCAATCATCGCTTAACTTACATTATAGAAAAAACTGTAATCGCTCAATAATACTAAAGTCTAAGCTATCATCTGGGCCATTAGTTCAATATTCCTACCTTCATGTTAATGTTTTCATGAGGAGTAATTTTGTTGTTTTCACTTTTAATGTGCACCTCTCTATCCTTTTCAGAACCCTTCAGTATAAACTTTTTGAAGTCATGTAGCTGCATCTTGCCTCTAACATTAATTTCTTCATGGAGAAGGTTCTGAAACAGGATGATAAAAATAAAGAAGCCAATAAGAAGCCAAACAGAAACATAGCTGCAAATATGATCCCACAGCAACAGTCTGTAATACCGTAAACTTTGTGAACTGGGCATCATAGTAATACTTTGGACTGCAGTCCCTCAGAAAAAGTGAAAATTACATTGCTTTACTCCTTTTTGTGAATGCAGCGTTTTCAAATAAAATTATACCATCCAGGCACTCAAATAATAATAAATGTCTTTTGGGGACATAATATTCTCAGACTGGTCAGTTCAGTACTAGGCTAAAGGTTGTTAAAAGTAATTTCAGAATCAGGTATACCCTGTGGGCTATATAAATATAGCAACCAACATACATCCTTACCACCCAAACATAAAAAAGAAATTTGAATGACCTTTTCCGTTGAATATTCAATTAAGTTATTTCACATACTTATTTTAACATTAGCCAAGCAGTTTCCTATGCATACACTAATGGAAAGAAATCAAATTGTAAGTTACCTCACAAATCCCTTATTAGCTGTTTGGGTTTTTACATTAAGTTAAAAAAAACTCTCCCTTAGAAGTATTACATGTCTTTAACAACCCTTTTCCAAGATGCATGCACCACTCTCAGGATTAAATGTGCAATAAGTGTAGAAAGAGAAAATGCATTGAACACACCCTAATTTAAACTCCTTACCATGTGTTCTGTCTCATCATCATTATATATCCACAAAGTTAGTATCAAATCGTCAGTTGGATTTTCCACTCTGTTGATAAGAGGAAGTACTCGTAACCTCTTCCCCAATGGCTTCTTAAAGTCAAGAGTATTATTTAGACTGACAGCATAAAATGTTTGTAAATGTACTTCAAAAAGATCCTTTTTCAGGGATGGTGCTGGTTCATGCTGTTTTCTTTTCCTCCATTGAATTTCTTCCCCTAGAAAGTATAAATGTGTAAATCTAGTACATTCACATGTTGTCAAATCGCACCGAACCAAAATCTCAATCACTAAAGTAAAGATACTATTAGATGAGAGTAGCTAAACTATGAAAGTTTATAATCTAACATGGGACTGCAGTCTGTCTAAATAGTAATGGGATGCATAACAGGAAAAAAATGATTTGACATTCAGCCATGGAAGAGTTTCTCAAATTAAGTTTGACGGCTGTCTGAAGTTTTCCTTTGCAGAACTCCACAGATTGAAATAAATTTCAACTTTGCACATAAAATATATCTACAGTTTACACTGTTTTTACACCTCTGCTAGTTTTTGTCAAACTTTGGTTTAGAGCATTTAACCAGGCTGAAAATGTCCATAAATTAATCCTCTAAGCCAGAAGGTTGCCAGTGACATAAAATGTGAAATTAAAAAGGAATATGTTTGTCTGTTTTACAATATCATAAATAATTTATCTTCACAATGTAAAATAAGTTATTACCATTAGTAGAAAATCCCAAGAGGATATCTGCAGATGTTATTCCTTCCGTTTCTGAAGCACAGTGTGGAATTCGCAGAGTAGCAGCCTTCATCAGTGTTGAAGCTTCAGGACCAACTTTAATGACTGGGGACAGCTGAGATGTTCTCCCTTCAGATGGAACATTGCCTTGTTTACTTGTCATCATAGTTAAACTAACAATGCTCCCTGTAGTAACAGCACCAACTGGTATCAGCAGATGAACATTTGCCTCTCGTAGAGTAATTTCTCCCCCATTCTCATCAATGTATTGCTCCTTGTGTAAGAAAATGCCTTTTGTAGTTGACACATCTATTGGATCAAAAAGAGGATAATGAATTAACAGTAAATATAGTAAAAGAGACCTTAACATACAAACTCACTGTTTACTGTTTAACAAGTAGGGATCATTTGGGTCACTAGAAAAATATTAGTTTGATAATACTATAGTAAATAGAGCAGCAATGCTGCTGTATCTCAATACAGTCAAACATTTGTTAGGATGAGAATTAGGGATATGACTGTGGTTCTCATCTGGGTTCTAGCTATGGTGGGTGGCACCATGGGGGGTCGCTCACACATTTTCTGCCAAAAATGGGCAAATACCAAAAACATGAAAATAATTATACAACTAAACCAGAATGCAAAAAAGGATTGGGGTTTGGATGATTCCAAATAAAGCCATGTTATCCCATTTCTTTCAGTCACTGGTCAAATGCTATCTTAATGTGTTCTCAACACACAGTTTGTGTTTATATTTGATCTTGGGAATTCATGCATTTTGACGCCTGGTGACCCCAGGTAAAAAATCTTGGCAATCCTTACTTTTGGACCTCTGGTAACCCCAGGTGATTATCTTGGGAATTCTTGGGAAATTTTGCTTTATGACATGGGGGGGGGTGACCCAGGTAAAGATCTTGGGAAATCTTTTTTGACCTGTAGTGACCCAAATAAAGATCTTCGTTTTCAGAGTTTGACTCCCTGTGACCGCAGATGACCTTTGACCACCAAAAAAAAGGGTTCTCAGTCTCACCGTAATTCATCTGCATACTAAGTATGAAATTGATCCAAGTTTCCTTCCTCAAGATATTGTGTTTTAAACAAAATTTTCAGGGTTTGGCCCCTGGTGACTCCAGATGACCTTTGACCTTCACCAAACACAACAGGACTCTTTGTCTCACCATAATGCATCTACATACTAAGTATATTATGACATTCACCCAAGCTTTCTACCTTGAGATATTGTGTTAACAAGATTTTCTGAGTTTGACCCCTGTGACCCCAGATGACCTTTGACCTCCACCAAAAACTGTAGGGGTCTTCCTCTTACCATAACGCATCTACATACCAAGTATGACGTTCATCCAAGCTTCCTTCCTCAAGACATCATGTTGACAAGATTTTCAGGATTTCACAGCCAGTGACCCCAGATGACTTTTGACCTCCACCAAAAACAATAGGGTCCTTCCTCTTATTATAATGCATCTACATACTACGTACGACATTCATCCAAGTTTCCTACCTCGAGATATGGTGTTAACAAGGTATTCAGGGTTTGACCCCCAGTTACCCCAGATGACCTTTGACCCCCACAAAAAATGATAGGGTTCTTCCTCTGACCGTAACACATCTACATACTAAGTATGACATTCATCCAAGCTTCCTACCTCAAGATGTCATGTTTAAACATAAAATGAATGCAAAGCAATATGGGAACCAGCAATTGGATGCTGTACATCCATTTCATTTTGAATAGCTGCTGCTTACTAATCAGTCAAAATATCCCGAAAAAATTTACCAAATTCAAATCCTAAATACTGCATTTTTACACTATGGGCCAAAAGTAATAGATTTCAAATAAAAGCGAAAACAATCTCTAATGTGACGATGCTGAAAAGAATATTAGCTACAGCTAGTGACTGGCTAGTGTAACAAAATCTCAATACATGTTATGTATTGGGATAAAAATGGTTAATATATTGTGGCTACATGAATTATGTCACACATAACTTTCTATAAGCAGTGTTCTACCAAACATGTGACAGGTACATAAATATCTTCCTTCTATGGTAAATGACTTTGGTAACGACCTCTTACGATGAACTATAGCCTTACTTTGTTCGTGAAAGAACATTTTGTAAGTGTCTTGGCTTACTTTTACTGGCTTTTCAATAGGGAAACTGATCAATATTTGTGTGAAATTACATCATTTAATAAAAACAATATCACATATATGGAAAGCACACTGTTTGCAAAAGTAATGCTCATTAGTATGTGGATATGAATGCAACATATCCAAACTAAAATCAGTACTATGTATTCAATTTAAGTATGTTGTAATAGAGCTACATACAATGTTACTAGGTGATGTTAGCAGATAATATTATGAGCTTGCATCAAAATACACAAATCATTATTTTGAAACAATTGAAAGTACATAATAGTTCATACTCCTTTTAAACCTGGACTAGAGTATTGTAAGGTGCAGTGTTGATACACAAAGAGTTAAAGTTTATTGGCCACAGTTCAAGCCAAGGAACAGTTATAATGATCGTTTCATGTTTAAGTTATGCCATGTTATACAGGTTGATTGTTTAAGACCATGGCTACATTTATTTTCTTTACCTGTCAACATTACGCGTTCTGTTTGGTTGGGCTGTTTTCAGGATTTTTTAGCCAGTCATGCAAGCAATTTGTAAACTTGCCCACTCTGCTAAACAGGAATTTTTCCTCTCAAGTGTAATTATTCTGACCAAAACTGTCTGGACAGTAGGAGCATCAACAGAAATTCTCAACTTTTTACACAAAAGTGATTACATAATCAGCAAGCTCAGCAAGTGCGTTAAATTTGTGGTTTCTACAGTGCTAGCTGTGAGGAAACTTGAGTGTGATCAAAGAGATAACTGTAACATAATATGGTCACGTGACACCCGGGCAAATCTACATTTGCCAGGGTGAAAACTGAGAAAATGGCCAAGGGATAGAATGCATAATGAACAAATAGAGTTTAAAAATTGTTGATTTCCTGAAAAAGAAGAAACATAGGCTATTCTACAATTTCTTGCATCATTCCACTTTCAAAAAGACTTCTTTCCCTGCAAAAACTTTATTTTCCTGCCAACATTTTTCTCCAAACACCAGAAATCTATGAAAGAACACTCCCAGTGTTCCACCTTTTCCACTCATGGTCTACAATTCAAGGGAAAACAGGAAATTTACAAATTCCTCACCCGATTGTTCTCCAAGACACTGCAACACTTTCCTAGCCATTACCAGCCTATTCCTGGAGATATCCAGTGCTTCTACTACTTCATGTTCAGTGTAACCTTCATCGGTCAGTGTTTTAACATGGACATCAGAAGATACACAGCTACTGGACAGAGTGGTCTGCACTGACTGGTCACTTGAAGATGAACGAGAAGTCTTCTGTAAAATAAAATGAAACACAAATAAGTCAAAATTGAATACTTCCAAATACTTTCAAGGTGGCCAAAATGAAATCTTAGCCTAAGCAGCCATAATCCTAGTACAATTGTTGCTGGTTGACAGTCCTTGAGCAAATCTATCTGATAAAATTGTTGCTATAGCAAACAGAATAAGCAACATGTTCTTATAGGGAGGAATCGAAATTCACAATACAGACTTCACATACATATTAGATGGTTTTAATTAGAACTCAACTATTCTGGATGTTACCTCACTTTTGCATTTAGTCGTACCAACCGTGCAATAGTGATGAGGACCTTTCATACTTTTATTTTTGTTCAGGGTTAAAAGTCCATTTTGTTTACAGTTCACATGACAACTTGAGTAAAGTACTATTTCCAAACCCTCACTACCCCTCCTGCCGTTCACTTTAATATCTCACCAACTACTTCAATCCTCATCAAATTTACTAACTGTAACTATCTTAAATTTGCAATCATTATAAAATATTTCATTAGCATTTCAAATTACACCTAGGGGTTTCATGAGTTTCTCTAGAAATGGTCCAGAATGACTGCACATGCTGTCAAGTTTACAAAAATGTACTCAATGAGGACCCTCGGCCCCCAGCCAAAGGCTTCACGGCTGTTGTACTTGCCGTTTAAGGCTTTGGCGGCCACAACTTCAGAAGATGCAGCCTTCGATAAAAATTACTTTCCTGGCACTCTAACTACTGACGCCCGTGGCCATTTCCATATTAAAAGTACCCATAAACACATTTCATTGATATTGATAAATATCATAATTATACTCTATAACTTTCACAATCGACACTATTTTATTTATCACAGTAGGCTAATAAAAAACTTGATGGGCACTTGCCCCAGACCATCGACAAAGTGAATCTTGAAAGAAAGAATATACCCTGCTATGAAAAGAGCAGACACCTGGTGAAAGTAGGAGAATTGTTAACATTATTATTTCATAATGTAATTAAAAATAGAGAAAAACAATAGGTTAAAACTAAATGTCCCAAACAAAGCTATTTCTCAGTGTACTTTGTGCGCACCCGTTTTACATATTGTTTCGGCATTCAAGATTACTTCCTGTAGAACATCTCGCTTGTCCTTGCTTCGTACACGTACAAACTCTGTCATTATCATTGTAACCGCTGTTGCCAAATGGCCATACACGGCAGAGGGGGAAGTTTCCCCTTGACAGAAATTTTCAAAGTAAAATTTTTGTCATAGATCTGTATAAATTTACCAGCTTTTTTAAGACTGTTTAGGTGCAAGTTGTAAGTCACAAAAAAAGCCATTTCCGGTACCATAACATGGTACCTTGACGATACTTCTTTTAACTTTTTTATTACTCATATCACTTAAAAGCCTAAAACATGCGATATTTTTTTAGCTCGTGGAAGTGCGCACCACTCTGAGTACTAGATCTCCCATTTTGAAAATTATACTCTTTCATCTTCCATTCTGAAAATTAGAGTACTGTTTCAAAGCCCAGAGAAGCCCTAAAAATAATCCATCCTGCCCTCCTCCTAAAGCCCTCTGTACTATCAATTCTGGCCAAATGTTAGTCATACCGAGTAACCATATAGCTGGACTAGAAAGTCAAAAGGCATAGTGCTTCCTTGCCATATGATGTATTGTTACAATAAATCACCCATCTGACAAGCCTGGGTCCCACAGATATCTTTCTTGAGATGTCATGTTCATAAATATAAATCTTTTGAAATCTTGTAACCCAAAACGACATTTCACCTCCACTTTAAACAATAGGGATCACCTACCCTATATGGCTATCTATATGCAACATATGAACAATCCACAGGCAAAGCATGAGATTCCACACAGTTATCCTCTGTGAAATGTGTTTAAAATGTTTTGACCTTTTATGACCCCAAATGACCATTGACTTCCAAGAACCAGAAAGCCAAAAGGCTTAATGATTCCTTGACTTGAGGTATGTATATATTGTAACAAACATAAATCATCCACATGACAAGCATGAGATCCCTCACAGAAATCCTACTTGAGATATCATGTTAATACCTTTTGACCTCTGGTGACCCCAAAAGACCTTTGACCTCTACAAAAACAAAGAGGATAATCTACCCAATATGGGCAATACACATGCCAGGTATGAAATCCCTCACAGTTTTCCTTCTTAAGATAAAGTGTTTACAACATTTTGACCTTTTGACCTCTGGTGACCCCAAATGACCTTTGACCTCCACAAAAACGATATGGATCATCTACTCAATATGGGCAATCCACATGCTAAGTATGAGATCCCTCACAGTTATCCTTCTGGAGATATAGTGTTTACAAGATTTTGACCCTCTGACCTATGGTGACCCCAAATGACCTTTGACCTCCACAAAAAACAACAGTGATCATCTACTCAATATGGGCAATCCACATGGTAAGTATGAGATTCTCACAATTAGCCTTTTGGAGTTATCCTGTTTGCAAGATTTTGACCTTTTGACCTCTGGCGACCTCAAATGACCTTTGACTTCCACAAAAAACAATAGCGATTATCTACTCAATATGGCCTATCTTCATGGTAAGTATGAGATCCCTCACAATTACCCTTCTGGAGATATCGTGTTTGCAAGATTTCAACTTTTTGTCCTCTGGTGACCCCAAATGACCTTTGACCTCCACAAAAACGATATGGATCATCTACTCAATATGGGCAATCCACATGCTAAGTATGAGATGCCTCACAGTTATTCTTCTGGAGATAGTGTTTGCAAGATTTTGACCTTTTGACCTCTGGTGACCCCAAATGACCTTTGACCTCCACATAAAACATTAGGGATCATCTACTCAATATGGGCAGTCCATATGGTAAGTATGAGATCCCTCACAATTAACCTTCTGGAGATATAGTGTTTGCAAGATTTTGACGTTTTGACCTCTGGTGACCTCAAATGACCTTTGACCTCCACAAAAACAATAGCGATCATCTACTCAATATTGGCAATCCATATGCAACGTATGAGATCCCTCACAGTTATGCTTCTTGAGATACAGTGTTTACAAGATTTTGATTTTTTTACCTCCGGTGACCCCAAATGACCGTTGACCTCCACCAAAAACGAAAGGGATCATCTACTCAGAATGGGCAATCCACATGCTAAGTATAAGATCCCTCACGTTTACCATTCTTGAGATATAGTGTTTACAAGATTTTGACCTTTTGACCTCTGGTAACCCTGAATGACCTTTGACCTCCACCAAAAACAATAGGGATCATCTTCCCAATATGGGCCATGCACACGCCAAGTATGAGATCCCTTGAATTTACACAACAAGATAGAGTGTTTAGGAGCAATTTCCAAGGTGTTTACCCATTTGACCTCTGGTGACCCCAAATGACTTTTGACCTTCACCAAAAATGATAGGGATCATCTACTAATAAATGGTATCTACATGTAAAATATGAGATCCATTGAATTTACCACTCATGAGTGTTTACTAGCCAACTGTCACATACATACATACACACATACACACACCGACAACATCACCATGGCATAGATTCCTCTGACACGTCAAGGAATCAAAAATGACACTAGGGATCATTTATTCAATATGGGCAATCCATTGCTAAGTATGAGATCCGTCACACCTATCCTTCCTAAGGTATTTTGTTAACAAGGTTTTGACCTTTTGACCTGTTGTGACCCCAAATGACCTTTAGCCTCCACTACAAACAAAAAGATCATCTACTCAATATGAGCAAGCCACATGCTAAGTATGAGATCCCTCAAAATTATCCTCTTGGAGATATACTGTAGTGTTTGCAAGCAATTTATGAGGTATTTACAATTTGACCTCAGGTGGCCCTAAATAACCTTTGACATCCATTAAAAACAATAGGGATCATCTACTCAATATGGGCAATCCACAAAAAGTGGGCAAAGTATGAGATTTACCACACTTTCTCTTCTTGAGATATGGTGTTTACAAACAGGCGTCACACAACACACGCATCACCATCGCATAGATCCTACCTAATGTTATTTGAATTTATATGCTAAAATGCATTCATTTGAATGCCGATAATGTCATTGATACCCCAGAGCCTACCTGGGCTTTGCCCCTGGAGCTGACCAGGGGCCCTGAGCAGTCCCCGGACCCCACATCATTAGGGGGAGCACTTCGCCCTTTCGGCAGTCTGCCCCCAGTTCACCCCACTTTCAAACATCACGCCTGCCGCTGCCAAATATTATTATTTAGAAGTATAGTTGGCACAAAAATTGTTTGTTGTGTACATTTTAATGATTTCATTCTTTAGCATAAACAGTATTCTTGCACTGAAGAAAATGAAAACCACTGAATAGTTTGTGTAGACAATTTGAAACTCATTTCATATTGACTATGCTTATGCTTACAAATTTCTAGTGTACAATGGCATAAAGCGGGGTTGTTTCAGTGCACATCTTCTTCTCCAGCATGTCTGTGTTGGGTGGCTTTAAGACCCAACTGGCTATTTGTTTTTTTTTCTTGAGTATTTGTTTGATTAAAATGGTTATGAATGGTCTCACAAGTGGGGTATATATTACATCACACGTGTTTACTGTGGTAAAGGTTTCACCAGAAGTCAGAAAAAAATGCACGACAAAAGTGTCATTTCAAATTCATTGCACGTGATGATGTTTGACGAAACTGACTGTTCTATTACTTTCTTCTATTTATCAACATCAGTGGTACAGACACATTTCAACACCTTTGGGCATGTCATGCACAACACATACAAAGCCAATAGATGCAGTCACTTACCTATGGGGGCCATGTGAAGCCACTTTGGCAACAAAATATTATTCTGATGTCAGTTAAGTCCCTGTAGACCTGGTGGCCTAGCATACTATATGAAAATGAATCTTTAAGCTCCCTTTTAAGTTTGTTTTAGCCCAAATCAATGATGGGATGACTAAAGAGTTAACAATCCAAGATCACAGTCACTTGGGTATTAAAAGTATTTTGTGATGTGTCTTTGCAAATGCAGATTTATTCACAAAGCATTTATTAATTCCACAGCTAAAATACATGTATTACTTACCTGCCGTTTTTGTAATGGTTGTTGTGAAACTGACGCACTTTCAGGAATCCCTGATAAAGTAGAAATAAGTTGATTAGATTGTATTGATTGGAATAAACAATTAAGAACATATTTGGATTCATTATTATTACAGCAAATGGTTTACCCTTTGGTTCTTGGAATGTAGTCCAATTCATAGGCTTTAATTGAAGCAGAAGAGTTTTCCGTTCAACTGTGTGTTACAGTTGAACCTACCATAGGTTACATATGCTCACAAAGTAGGCTATGTGATCATCCGTCTTGCTTATCAAAGCAGGGAACTGTTATTTGGGTGGAGATATATTGAACACTTTAATTAATGTTAATACTTTAAGACCCACTAGATCCAGGGGAGATTATCAACGATAAGCTGTTTATTTGGCACAGGGGAATTTCTTTCCTTTGTTTGGGGGCTCCAATATGATATCATTCACCTAGCAACATCATTCAAGTCACGTAATCCTTTAACAAGAGGCCTGCGCAGAACAATACTTTGATGTGTGTGGGCCAACACCTTTAGAGCAGGTAATTTTACGCTCGTAACGACTGTTTAACTGGAATAGAAGAATAAAGTTAGCCCCTCCCTTGACAAGATATGGCATGCAAATGAGTTGACACAGGGCTATCTTAAGAGATCACAGGGCCTGGGCACAGCAATGTAGCGGAGCTCCCTCAATCAAGTGGGATCAAAAAGGGTGGTGTGGAAAAATTGGCATCCTGCCAACGACCCAAATATATATACCTCATCTTACGAACAATCGCTCAAGCATAGAAATGTTTACATTTTTTGCTCCCCCCGGTGAGGTGTAGAAAAATAGAAATATGAAACACCATAAGGCTTTTCTGAATTCTCGGTAGAGCTCTATAGAGCAAAATAACATGAGGTATCTTTAAACTATTTTTTCAACAAGGGGGGGTACATAAAACTACGGTTCATAAGAGATCGATCCTATCATAGAAGAAAAAAGCAGGCAGATTACGCAGATAGAAAATACATAAGACAAAACAGTTCGTATCTAAGATACAGGGCCCTGCTGAGATACATACATAGAAGAGATACATACATAGAAGACAGAAGATAGACTGTCTATCTTCTATCAATCTACCTTCCAGCTGCTTGCCATCCTTTTCCCAACAACACTGGACCCACCATATCCTAACACCTCTGTGTTGAATCCTTCAACTGGGGAAACTTGCGGCATTTCTTGATCGTAAATTAATTTCTGAATCATTACATCGTTAGTGTTGGTTTCTCGGTGCAAGTTGTCAACTCAATGAGCTTTTCCCCCTAAATAACCCAAATTTTTACAGATTGAAACACTGGGCCTCTGAGAGTGCGGGGCCCTGGGCCAGTGCCCAGTGTGCCCATGCATTAAGACGACCCTGCGTTGACAAGGTAGAAGTCTAACTTTTGTTACAACAAGATGACCTTTAACCCCCACTAAAAAGAGTAGTGTTCTTCCTCTTACCATAACGCATCTACATACCAAGTATGAAACCAATCAAAGCTTCTTACCTCAGGATATTGTGTTAACAAAGTTTTCAGAGTTTTGACCTCCAGTGACCCCAGATGACCTTGGCCTTCCACCAAAAAAACAGTAGGGTTCTTCATCTTACCATAAAGCATCTACATGCTAAGTATGAAACTAATCTAAGCTTCCTCCCTTGAGATATCTTGTAAACAAGGTTTTCGGAGTTTGACACCCTTTGACCCCAGATGATGACCTTTGATCTCAACTAAAATCAATGGGGTTCTTCCTCGTACCATAACACATACCTTTACATACAAATTATGAAATCAATCCAAGCTTTCTACCTGGAGATATCGTGTTAACAAGGTCTTCAGTTTGACCCAAGGTGACCTCAGATGACCTTTGACCCCCACTAAAAACAATAGGGTTCTTCCTCTAACCATTATGCATGTACATTCTAAGTATGAAATCAATCCAAGCTTCCTAACTCCAGATAGGGTTTTTCCTCTTACCATTAAGCATCTACATAGAAAGTACAAAATCAATCCAAGCTTCCTAACTCCAGATATTGTGTTAACAAGGTTTTCGAAGTTTGATCCTGGTGACCCCAGATGACCTTTGACCTCCACCAAAAACAGTAGGGTTTTTCCTCTTACCATAAAGCATCTACATACTAAGTATGAAATCAATCCAAGCTTTCTACCTTGACATATCATGCAAGCAAGGTTTTCAAAGTTTGATCCTGGTTACCCCAGATGAACTTTGACCCCCACTTAAAATAGTATGAAAATGTAAAATAGCACTGAAGCAATTTTAAGCAGTCGGTATTTCATTGCCAGCCAATCTGTAGTAAATATTACTCAATCACAGGGTGTTTCCACAATATTTTGACTGGGATATTCAATTCAATAAACTGAGAATAAATCTTAGTGTTTTAAAATTTTCAGTCCATATTCAAGTTCGCCACTAATCCCATTCTTTTACATTGATTGAAAAATGCAGTGGTTGAAAGGATGTACAGTACTGTGTTCCAGCATGTGGTACAGTGTGTACTTCTGTTTTCTGAAACTCTTAAAACAATTCAGTCTGAGGTAGTACTTCCATGCTCAATTATAGGAGGTGCTTCTATTAAACAAAACCACATACCTGCCACATCACAGCATATATCTATCTTAGTTTGCATAAATGCATACTTTCAACAGGGGGATCTCCCTGCTTTCCTAATTACACCAGCCCATGTAACAAGATCAGCCCTCATGAGACCCAAGCTGGATCTGCTATTTATCAATTTCATTTTTTTCAAGCAACCATGACACCCATGTGATCTTGGAGGGCAAATGTGGTCATTTTGTTTGTTGAAACTGTCATGTCATGTGAAAAAAGAAGTGACACATACTGTACTGCTCCAGCAGGCAGCTTGAAGTGTCGTGTGCAAAATTGCTGCCTACTCATAAAAAGTAATTTTAAGCTTATTCAGCCTTCGAAATGTGAAATGCAGATAGGTGGGAAAAATTACCTTTTCCACAATACAAATTCTTCCCAAATTTCACACCAATATCTGCAAAACTGAAAAAAAACAGATGGCTATTTCCAAAGTTGACGACATCTGCCTAGTTTCACTACCTCACACACGTAATGTGTGTGAGCTAAAAACTGACACATACTGTCATGCATGTCGCCGAGTGTCGAAAGGTGCAATGTTTCTTTATTTCCCTGACCACTGGCAATGTTGTGGCAATGGAGGAAACCCCAAGTCTTACAGTAGATGTAGCAGATGACAAATTCCTTTTGTGCTTTTGTGTTAACTTCCTTATCCAGTACATGCCATGAAATAACCCCTTACAGAATCGAACACTTCTAATTTCCAGATCAATGGGCCCTTCATAAGGTTTTCAGCGAACATTTATAGTGGGTTCACACTTCATTGTCTCAGCAAAGATGCTTATAGGCATTGCTCACAACTTTAGGATTATCACCATGGCAACTGCCTGTACTGCTTTTCTATGCATGGCTTTTCCGGGGAAAGATAATCTGCTTTAAGAGATAAGATCAGCAGGCAGGAAATGAGAGGGACTGATCAGAGGCCTCTGGGCATAAACATTACATGCATGGCTGCACAATTTCTGTCAAAATATGTAAGGGGCATTTATTGACATGATAAGTCATACAGAATTGTCAAGAAAGATACAAGTGACGGACTACTGAGTGATCTTGACGGCCCAAACCCCACTTCAAAGCAATGTATCTCCATCCAAATGACAGCTCCCTGATCAAAGTGTCCCTTTTTCAATAACAACCAAAACAATTTTAAAACGCAGTGCTTGTGTGTAAGGTAACTGGGTAAGAGAATACAATTTTTGCACTCTTCAGGTATACATACTTAAGCAAATTTGTGTCATTAGCTCATTCATGCCTAATAAAAAGATAAAAAAAACAAACCACTATTCATCTGTGTGAAAGGTCGGTAGCTCTCAAGAAAGCTGCAAGTTCTGCTGCATGACCTGTCTTATAAAAGCCATGAATTACTCAGAAAGCTGTGTTTTTACCTGTAGCACATTTGTCCTTCTCCTTCTGCTGAATCTCATTTGAGTTCTTCTCAATGTATTCAAATACCAGTCGTGCTATTTTGTCCAGGTGACATACTTTCAGCCCCTGATATAAGCCAAGCATTTTCCATGGCATAATCTTTTCCCTTTCATCTAAGATTTCCATCAATATCCTCCCTGGTGATGCATCAATCTTTACTCTCTCTGACTCTGCTGGAGTGAGGTCAAAGTAGGCAGCAAGTTGAATGCAGTGATGGTTTTTAAGTATGGATGAGATGCTTGCTTTCAGTTCCTCATATGGCTCCAAAGCTGCGAAAATTGAAATACATACTTAAATAAGAATTGTCTTATTATTGGCATATAACTAAGGTTACTGTATAGAACTTACAGAGACCGTAACTCAATAGGATGTTCATTGCATACCTGTAGACACAGAGGCAATCATAAGGTCTTCAATTTCTTGGGAAATCATCAAATCTTTTATCTGAAAATGATGGAATAATATTCTATGTCTTTTGACTGTTAAAAACTTGTAGAGGAACTTAAGTACCTGTTCACCCTTCGATACCAGCCTGCCTGGCTTTGACTGGTACGAAGGAATCACAACTCATCAATTTAACATATTCTTTTGTAACAGTAAAGCACTTTGTCCACAAACTGAGTCAAATATTATAGAAGATTGCACTATGCTTTCAATCGAACAAATTTTATGAACATATTTGCTGCATCATTGCAAAAACAGATATAAGTAATCACTTTCACCTTTTTTGAAAACAGCACAAAAGGCTGGCACCTAAGTAATGATTTTCAAATTGTGATCCTGGAAAAATTTCAGTACAAATGAAATAATTTTGTGGTTAACTCATGAGTTCTTACTGAAAGTTGTACAATTTTCTGTAATATATTTAAGTATATTCCTGATGTTTAGTATTTAATTGAGATACTTAAAAGTATCGAACCAAAAGCAAAACTAACTTCTTCCTGTTATAAATTTTGGGGCAATACTATATGAACATGTCTGACATAAGATCAAAAAGTGTTATGATTGCTAAAATTAGTTTTCATATTTTCAAGATCTCCAGCGACATCAAATGACTTTTGCCTTTCACTAGAAGCAACAGATTATGCCATCACTATGGTACACTAAAATGACATTTGAACTGCCAAGTGTGGAGTGATTTTCATACAGGTTGTCTTTCTTGATTGAGTTAGAGTTAGATGAAGTTTTACCTCAGTTTCTAACCAATTGGTCTTTCTTGAGATACCAAATCTCATATAACACTCTACATGTCAAGGTTGAGATTCACACAATTCCCCTTTTGAGATAAAATGTGTTCCAGATTTACACTTCTTACCATCTGGTGACCTTAAATGACCTTTTAACCCCACCAAGTATTAGAGATTTTGCACATGCTCAGTACTTACATTACTTATGAGACACATATCAGATTCATACATCTTTTGCTTCTTGAGATGTTTACAATGTTTTACCTCTTCCGACTTCTGGTGAATGCTTACCTTCCAACAAGAAACTATAGAGTATAATAATAAGGACCTTCCACATTCCAACTTTACAACAAAATTGTCAAATACATATATACATATACCCCACATGCACACACATCACATCATCTTTGCATATAGTCCTTTTTCCTACAGCAGGGAATAAAAAATGGTTGTCCACAAGGTGCATATACCCTAGCTGGTTGAAGGTAATGAAACACCAATTTTTCATTTCACTTAACACTCTTCATAGAATTGTCATAACTAGTTTTCAAACAACTATCAATTTTGTCACAAATAAATTATTCCCCCCAGTTTCATGTGTCTAACTCTTATTATAACATACCCTAGCTTTCATGAAGATTTTAGTTGGTGCACCTCCTGCCTGAGAAAATGTCAACAAGACTTGGACTTCATCCCTGTCTGTTTCTCTATTCTTTTGCAGTCTGAGCTGATGAGAAGCTCTACTGGCGGTGCAAAGATGGGATATGGAAAATTGCTGCAAGAAAACCAAGCAATTTATTAAATAGTTTAGGAAGAAGCAGTACGCAGCAATAGAAATCTTTAACATTTTCCTTTTTCAATTGTATAAAAAGAGAATCATGAAAGAATATTGACGTATTATGAAACTAAAATCTATCATATCATCATAATTTGAACTAATGTTCTTTTATGTCCCAATCTTTTTATTCAATTGTAAAAGCAAAGGAGGAATGTAAAGTAGATCGGACTAAACCAAAAGTTTCACCCATGTCTACTGACAATGCCGGACATTTTAGCAAGGATAAACCTTGTTCTCCGTCCATGAACTCCAATTACAGAAGCATGCTACTACTTCTTAGTCACACATAACGTTATATCGACTAAGTCTTAGGGATGTCTCACTTTTAAGCACAAACCTTTACTGCCTGGTCAGCATCAGGTACATAGGTGTTGTTGTGAGATGTGGCAATCACACTGAGAAATCCTGCATCATCTTCATCCCTCTCTGGATGTTGACGGAGTTGTATAGTCGAGTACTGCTCCAGGGGTAGTTTGGTATTGTAGTCTGATAATAACATCTTCAAACAATGAAATCAAAATGTTTTGTGCTGTTTTATGATTGTTGGTCTATCCTTTACCATGGTTATGAATTTATCATGCCCTAAAACATAACCATTCCTGACTAAATTTAGGCACACTTTCCAATGTTGAAAAAAAGAAACTGAAAGTTTAATAATTCACTCAATTCAACAAAAAATATATGGAGAGTGGGGTTCATGATCAATAGAGACCTTAAAGAGGAGATTGAAACGTGAACTGTACCACATTCATGCTAAATTTGAAGTTGGCCTACTGTTCTTAAGTTTCTTGCATGACCATTGAATCAGATTTGTTCCAATAATTACAAATGTTCTGGCTTACAAAAGGTACAGATACATATAGTCTAAAATAATTACAAACAGCGCTTATCTGAGATGACATTAATGTTTAAATCACATTGAACATGCTTCCTAACAACAAATTTCTAACATGACAGATACATGGGAAAATACATGTCTTAAACAGCTACAAGCTGAGCTGACATTAATGTAAACATGCATGCCTTAAACAGCTGTTAACAACAGATATGTGTGCTGATATTAAATGTAAACAAACATGTCTAAGACAGGTAGTAACAAATTTTACATCTATGGTGACACTAGCTTATGTATCAATTCATATTTTCAACCATCATTTTGAAGTCGTAATTCTTAACAGTCTTTAAACATTTTGTTCTGTTATTGAAACTTACATTGTATTCTGAGTCATTGTCATTGCAAAAGCAAATAGTGAGTATGATGTCATCATCTGGGTTTCTAACCCCATCTACAAATGGTACAGCCCTCACAATGTACAAAGTTGGCAAAGCGGTTTGGCTCACAAGACTTGCTGAGAGGTAAGTCAGACACTGAATGTCTACTGCCACGGACTTCTCTTTCAGCTGTCTTGGTATGGATATATCTTCAGTCCATTTGATGGAACCTAAGAATGAGTGATTTATTCATAAGGGCAACTTCAAAACAGAACCATGTGATATCGAATACTTTTGAATCTCAAACTTGAAACTATTATACACATTCTCTCTCAAATAGAACACATTGATTCAAAATCAATTTTTAATTCTCACAAAAACACAAAGGTACTGACTCTATGACTGACAAATGCATTATTTGAAAAACCTTTAATACTTATTATCAAAATCATTATTTGAATTATTATATTATGCTAACATGGCAAAACCCTTTAATCAGCATGTAACCATTTCATACCATTAAACAAACTCTGGCATATATGCTTTTGAGTATCACACATTATATATGCGTTACGAATGTTGTACAATTGCAAAACTTGGGGAAACAAACTTTCATGAGCAATAGCAGTAAATTTCATTCTGTTAGAAATGTCAATGTTTCTTGAAATAAAGTTGCAAGGTGTCTAAGTCTGAGTTTCATACTATTCTATACACTTCAAGGTATGTTAATCAGACTTTCACTAATACAGTTTTTCTTCTTAGTGGCCATAATAGTAAGTACTTTGTAAATATTTTGAGCCTTTGCTCAAGGCACTGCAAAGTTCACCTGAGAACTCGCTAAACCCCAAATCTTGTGGTCTAAAGTTTGTGGTACAGGCAGAGGATGGGTGCTGCAAGGTTGTTATTCTAAACACTGAAGACAAATTCTTATCATTTGTCTCACCTGAAGAATCTCCATTATCCTTTGTAATCTGTCCTGAGTAAATGATGACATCATGATGTTCTGTCTCAGAGATGAGAGCATAGTGAGGAATCTTAAGCTGTAGTGACTTCTTGAAAATTAAACCAAGAGGTTCCAGTTTGATAAGGGGTGTCATTCTTGCTGTGTCAACCTCTCTATCCAAGGGAAAGGGACACTCATTCATAACACTTAGTGCAATCACATGACTTTCATGAAGTGCATCAGGAGGGACTGTGAGGGAGACATTTGCTAAGTGAATGGTACCTCCCTCTCTACCAATACTGTGTTCAGTATACAATTGATGATGATGTCTGCCCCCCGAAAATGATCCTCTGCCCTCATCTCCTGACTCTGTCTGTTGTTGAGCTGCTGCCTCTGTCTGTGATGCATATTTAGGCTTAGTGTCATCTATCAGTGATGTTTGGCTCTCTCTAATCTGATGTTGTGCTGGGAGATCTTTTAGTGCATTAACTTCTACAAAATGATAAAAGAGGTAAAAGATACATTTTCAAATTAAGTAAAAACTGTAGCACTTGACAGTTGTGTGAGACTTAATCTAAACTGCATTACTCATCTCAGATCTTAAAAAAGGGTTTATTTCAATCCTATACAATCAGAAAGCCTGGAGGCTTAGCAATTCCATGCCAAGGGAAAAGTATTCTGTACTCTAGTTTCCACTGAAACTGCTTCAGTGAGAAGTTACAGTACATTCACAGGCCCCGAATTCTAAATTTTTAAGGGCACAGCCATTTTGGCCTCAAGGATCAGGGCAAATCTGGGGGCACCACGGCCAACGGGTAGGGCAGCAAGGCCACACTTTACTTTGTTGATAGGGCACCAAGGCCATATACACAATCGGCTCTTATTAATTACACTTCGGCCGATTATTTTTGCTTTATGTGCTTTTAGTCATTGTCCAACTTCACTCTGGTTATACCTGGTTAAGGGTTGCAATGCCGTCTGCCAATTCAATCGTTTAACACTTTTCCTGCATGGCCTGTCCAATGCAGAGCTTTTCTTTTTATTATACCTAGTTTTTCCCTTCCAATGAACAGTTAACATAAACATGTATGTATGTAAGCATGAAGGAAATGAAAATAAAAATGATCAGAATTTAGCAGATTTAGTTGTGCCACCTTTGGAGTGGTAGAGAGCCTGAAACCTCTGAGAAATGGGCAGAGTATTACTCAACATTCTGTTTAGTCAAATTACAAAACAGTGGTCCATAGCTGGCCAGGTGGAAGAAGGGTGACTGTATCCTCACCTAAACATAGAATCTATTTCCCTGTTGTTTGCCACCGCGGCAGCACATTCCGACTCTTTCCTCCGCTCCGTGACCTCTTTTCGCGGCTTGGTTGAAGCAGGACTTAAAGCCCACGTGTTTTCACTCGCGGTAAGTCTACTGATTGTTTATGTTGTGAAAGTTTCATATCTGCTTCCGGTTTTACGCTCCCCTATGTGTTACGTAAACAGTAGATTTTTGGGTTATATGTTTTAGGGCCATAGCTGGCACTTTTAAACGGTTAAACGAACGACGTTTTTCTTCCCACGTATTGCTTTGATACCTTTTCAAAAACAATGTTTATCAACCTGTTTAATGACCAAACAAAGTTTCGAAAACAAATTGTCGGTTTCATAGCATATAATTCTGTGAATGTGAATTGATCCTCAGTGAAACCAGGGTGTTAACTAATCCCCAAACACTATCGTGTCGTTGTGCTTGTTACTCTGTTTGAAGCAGTAGTCCAAATCTGCATACTAGTACACAAAATGACTTTACAAATTGATTCAGCTTTCCCAGCCTAGACCGTATTAAAATCTTAGTCCAAGCCACACCCCAGAACTTACGTTAAAACAGAACAAGAGCCTAATGGGCACTATGGTTCCTTGCTAAATGTAATGAAACTGCACAGCATTAAAAACAAAATTTTAGCTAATGTGAAGTTTGCCTGTAATTCAAGTTTCACAAAACCTGCTCTGTAGACAATGTACATCTTGTGTTAACAAACACATTCAAGCATAAATAAATTTCTCTGAAGAAATACATAGGCTAG
>WURT03347191.1:0-14943 GCA_009936505.3 Holothuria glaberrima | reverse complement strand
TAGTGTCTGTTGGCATGTTCAAGACATTAACTTATTGGTTTGAATGTGTGTGGGGAATAATGTTTACTATGCCATGAAAATTGTTTGAGGATTGCATTATGTTGGGAATTGCTTGTCCTTCATAAAATATGTGTACTTTCCAGTGCTTGTCAGTTTTTGGGTGATAAAAGTTTTTTTCTGTTTTCTGTTTTTTTTTCAGGGGGGGGGGGGAAGGGCATAGGGGTTGGTGGGGGGATGGGTGAGAAAAATATGCTTACCCCACATTTCCCCTCTACGAGAGTCTGAATTTTTTAAATATTGTGCACAATAGTAAACTGTAGATGAATTGTAATAAAAATTGTCCACCATGTCAAAGTTGCTTCCACAATAGGCAAAATGTAACCACACTACAGGTTGTAAATACACCCTTTATTAGTTCTTAAAAATATTATGTGCACATTTGTAGTGTCAAGATTGTCTTCCTTACACAGTCAAAGTGATTGGTTTAGGAAGTTATATTTCTGAAATTGCAGTCTTTGTTTGTACAAAAACATAGTGTCAATGCTTGAAATACCTGTGTTGGGAAAAGCAAATATTTTTCGGTCTAAAGTGTATTCTGTTGTGTATTTGTTGTACAGGTCGGACATACCCGAACCATCCATACTTCTCTAATCCACTTGGAAGAGGTCAGCTGTCACTATTTAACCTGTTAAAAGCATACTCCTTGCTGGACCCTGAAGTGGGCTATTGTCAGGGTCTTAGTTTTGTTGCTGGGTTTCTTCTAATGCATGTAAGTATGTGGAATTTCTGTCTCCATGTCCTATTGAACCCATCAGAAAAAGCCATGTTTGAATATATTTTTTTGAAAAGCTGTAGTAGCCCAGTGTGTATTTCCAATGGAACAGACTTATCCTTCCAAAAGTGTTGAATTATCAGTAGCACATTTAATTCTCCATGAAACTCAATTTTACTCAGGTGTTCAAGGCAGTTGATTTACTCAGGTCTAAATCAGGGTTTGCTCCCCCCTCCTTGTGTAATTGGGCCTGTGTCCGATTGCGAGAGATTATTAATGTTGATTTTAGAAGTAAGCAGAGACCAAAGTGCCTTTGGACAAAAACTGGTCTGTTCTATGTTGAAAGTCAATGTTATTCAGATAGTCGTTATCGGCCAGCTCAGTCCTGAATTACCCAGTGTGGTCCTGACATCCTTGTTCCCAAGCTTGGGTTACCCTTCAACCATGACAGATATTTCTGCTTGAAATTAAACTCATGCATTTACCATATTTTTGTCCTTTTTCAGATGGAAGAACAAGCAGCTTTTGAGATGTTAGTCTTTATGATGTATGGTCTTGGATGTAGAAGACAGTACAAACCAGATATGGTAGCACTCCAGGTAGGAAGAAATTTTAACAAGTTTCTGAAATAAATTTTCATCAAAAAATTATTTGGGGGTACATTCTTAAAAATTAGTGTTGTGTGAAATGTGTGGTTAACTATAGTCCACCACAATTTTTTTTGCTACAGTAAATTTTTTATTGTTCATATTTTTCTGATTGATCACATATTAATCAACCTGTATAAATTTTGTAATTTGAAGGAAAGAAGTAAACTGAAACTGAAGCTTTTTCCAAAGTGTTTTAGAATTTTTCCAAAGTGAGTCGTAGCTCCACACTTAATTGTGCATTCAGGTTGTATGAAGTCAGGATGTCTCACAAAACATACAGCAGTGAGATGTTCTAACTCAAACAGAAATACAGGTATTTAGGTATGTTTCCAGAGGAAGCTTCTTTAAATATGAATGTTAAAACATTTCACTTCCATTAAGCAGAGAATGCCCCAAATATCTGAGTTGGTGTGACTCCTATATTTAGTTGGATTTCTGGACTGATTCTTTCATTTAGATATTTCCTATGGCAGTCTGTCATATCCTTGTTTCATATGAACTATTTGAAAGTTAGACAGTTTTTGCTCATTGTGTATTGCTTCTTTGTGTCTAGAGCATTATGTACTTCAATTTACTTACATACTTGCAAATAGACTAAGTGTTCATAGCATATTATCCAACCTGTAGTACACATAAGTTAAACTTTTGTGTTATGTTATGTTCAGATTCAGATGTACCAGTTGTCAAGGTTGCTTCATGACTTTCATCGAGAACTTCATGACCACCTAGAAGCTAATGAGGTCAGCCCGTCATTCTATGCTGCTCCCTGGTTCCTTACACTCTTTACCTCTCAGTTCCCTCTTGGATTCGTCGCCAGAATTTTTGGTGAGTAATTTTGGAAAAATACTCCCAAAAAGGGGAAAAATACTGAAAATTAGATGTTTGCCATTGAATAGAACCAGGATTCCTGTGTGCCATCCCCTAAGACTACATACAGTGTAACTTTTTGTGCCAATGGTTATTCAAAAGAGTAAATGTTTTTTTTATAATGTAAGGTATGTGCATTGATGATGTAAATGAGAGTAGTTAAGTTTGTGTTGTGTGGATTTCTATACTGTAATATACCCCACCATGGTGTATTGAGCTGTTGTAATTTCAAGCTGCTGATGAAAAAAGATTTAATGTAAATGAAAAGTTAGTTCGAAATCATTTAAAAATGAGTCTCAAGTTATTTCCAGTTTTGTGTTTGAAGTTACATCATAACTCAGCAAGGGGCAGTCTAGTCTAAGAATTCTTGCCACTTCTTTTCAAAAGCAAAGTGAGCTACTTAACTGGTGTACTTGAAGGTGTGTCAGTCAATATTATGTTATTGACAGTTCTCTAACATTCATGACATTAATGTTATATCCTTCAGATATGATGTTTGCACAAGGTATGGAAGCCATTTTTAAAGTTGCCTTAAACATTCTTGGTAGTCACTCTGACAGACTCCTCCGCTGTGAAAACTTTGAGGAACTCATTGAGTACATCAAGGATGATCTACCAAAGATGACTTACGTGGAACTTGAGAAAGTTATTTTGCAAGTGAGTACTTCTGTTGATAGTGAGTAATTGAATACTCCTAGTATTAAACTGTGAATGGTGCTGTGGTAAGTGAGTAGTGTAGTGTTAGGAGTAATCAGTAATAGTATGAGTAGTGAATAGGAATGTAGTGCTGTGAGCAGCTGGTGCTGTGAGTACTTAATAGTGTTATGAGCATATAGTAGGCTGTAAGGCTATGAGTGACTGGTGCTGTTAGCACTGAATGAGGAGATAATAGGCTGTTAGTACTCAGAGTAGTTGGTGCTGGGAGCAGTGCAAAAATACTGAGCAGTGTAATGAGTTGTTAATAAGAACCTAGCACTCCTAGTGTGTAGTGCTGTGAGGAGTAAGAAGCATTATGAGTACTGAGTATGGAAGTAATTGTTGTGATTATAGAATAGTGCATAAAGTAGTGTATATGTGCATTATGCTTTGAATAGGTCAGTATTTGGGTATCTGCAATCATTGCTATGACTAGTTACTATGTAGGTAGGTCCTTGATTTGAAAGTGAATTAAGTAGCAATAATGTTATGTAGTTACACTTATTCATTGCAGGCTAGGAAGTATATTCAATGGATTTGTAAGAAGAAAATACTTTTATGACTATGGTGTAATGTGCAACTGTAGTCAAAAGCATTGGAGTATGAACTGAACTGAACTGAACTTTTGAGTAAGTGAACAAGCTATCAGCATTTTCTCACAGTTCTGGTTAAGTGAGAGTTCACAATAAACCTTAATTTTTAATGTGAGCACTTAAGTAAACTTCACACTTCACTATAGAGCTATAAAGCTATAAAAGTTGAATTCTGAGCTATGTCCTTGATTTGCCTGGAAGAGCAAGGCATGACTATATTTGGTTTTAATAGCTTTATAGCAGGTGAAAATTTGGAAGTATAAACCTGCGTTTAGTGTCTTTCAGTAGGATTGCATATTACTGGCTTTTGGCCTTGTTCATTATGATGAATTTGTAGCAAATTGCCCAGCAATCATGATTTTTCCCTGAAACAAATGTCATGCAAAATTCTTACTTTTTGCCTAGAAGGAGGGAAAAGAGAAAAAAATACCACCAGAGCACATTTCTCTTGTGGAGTTTGTTGCAAGAAACCTTCATATTTTCATGCTCACAATAGATTCCCGGGCAAATCATTGTCATTACAGTCAGCCATATCCAAACACAACATCTAGAGCCACATGCAGCACCTAAAAATATTTTGGTTACACCTGAGTGATTTGCATTTGCCTTTACAAACCCTCTGGGAAATCACCAAAGAGCTTTTTAAGGGGTACATCACCAACTCATTCTTTACATGATAGGCACCAAAGTAAGATATGCTAAAAAAGGGGGAGGGGGAGGGGCTGAAATTCTGGACATGTAAGAGAGTTAATGTTCATGTTGTACCCTTTTGCATTGCAGTCCTATACCACCTTCATATTTCAAAAATTCAAAGTCTTTGAAATTTTATGATTTTTTTTTTTTTTGTAGTCATTCAGTCAAGATGTCTCCAAGGAGCTCCAAGCATTTGAGGTGGAGTACCATGTCATTCAGGAAGAGATGCTCCATTCTCCCATTCTCTCGCGATCCGGATCCAGTGAACAGGAACAGCTGGAATCAGCCAATCAGAACCTTAGGAGGCACAATGAGGAACTACTGGAACAGCTTCAGACTGCAAGAAACACAATCAACAATCAGGAAAAGACCATACATGAATTACAAGTGAGAGATTAAAAGAGTTTTTTGTCCTTGTAAAGTTTGTTTTTGCATTTTCATCAGGACAATTAGAAAGAGTAAGAGAAGGAGGGTTAGTTAATTAGATGAGGTTTAACGGCCCAGTTTCCAACCAATTGGCTCAAGTTGAGCCCACCACGGCCTTTTTTTCCAGTTGTGGCTCACTGGCTTGTTCTCCCTTACTCCATTGTTTATGCGTAGCATCGCGCACAACGGCAGAAGGTTCCATTTTTAAAGTCTTTGGTATGACTCGACCTGGGAAGGAGGGAATAAGAAATTTTGAAGTGTTAGGATAAGTTAATAATGCTTTAAGAATGATGGTTATGACTAGATGGAACCTTAAAGAGCTTTGAGACATTAGTATGTATTCAGTTCTGTACAAAGCAACCATATAGTAAGTATGTAAGTTTAAGAAGTGTCTATTCTTTTCAGCCAGGCTAGATCTTGACCATGCTTGAAAGACCCATGTTGTAGAGGTCTGAAGGTCAAAAGGTTGGTCATATTAAGTCTTTTTGTCTCCTTGGGCGGGATGTAGTTGGTTTGGGGAGCAGAACTCCTGTGGGAATTAATTTTTGTTTCGCCTTCAGCTTTTCTCTAGAGAGTCTAAGGGACTTTGGAAAATGTGTAGTAAGGTGTGGACTGATGTTAACTTTTTTATTCTTCAACTTTCATGACGCTTTTCAAGACAGTCCTTGCTTGCACTAGTGCAAGTGTATTTGAGGGCTTTTTGTTAAGTCTTGAGCCCTTTGGGGGTTGTAACTTCTTTTTGAAGTAGTTTTAGATTTCTGTTAGCAGTAAGAGATAGCCTGCAGGACTGCTCATAAAAACCGCCCTCCTGACTCTCTACCCCTTCCCATCAGTGAAGGGCGTGTAAACTGATCCTACCCAACAAGGTTTGTATCCTTTCTGTACATTCAACTGATCTGTAACTCTTTCTTTGTATCAGGACCGAGAAGTTCAGCAGAAAAAGGAGGTGGAGAAATTGTATGCTGAAAGATCCAATTTCATCGTAACCATGAACAAGCTCCTAGAGCTGATACCCCAGGATACCTTACAGGAGTCGGGTATAAAAGTACCAAACATCAACCTCTTGACCAGAGTGAAGACCTCACGTTCTAACAGCATCCCATCACTAGTACTGTTCCCGTCTGCACAAGATAGATCCCATCAAAATGGAAACAAAATAAGTTGATCTATGCAGTGCTTATAAGAAACACTTCCATAGCTTGAAGTTAAATGACTTGAAGCAAGTATAAGATTGCCAGTCTGGCTTAAACTCCTTAAATGGCAAAGGCAGCAAAGGTGAAAAATGGTATTTTTTGAATGACAGAAATTGAGGCTTGGATGATGTATGAACAATCTATGAAGGATCAGTATTTATCTGAGTTATTCAGGAAAGACCATATTTTTTGAATAGCATCTTTACCATGCATTGTGAAGTCTTTAGCAGTACTGTGTTTTCGAATGGAATAGTGAGTGTTGACAAGTGACTGCTATCACTAAATAAAAAAAAAAAAAGTAAGAAATAGAATGAAATATTCATGAAGGGTTTGAGGCATAACAATTGCATTGTGTTTTTAACTTTTGTCTTGATGGGCATTAACAAAATAGAAAGATAAGAAATGGGTGAAATAGCATCATATTTTTGATCATGTACCCTTGAAGCCATCTTTCATTATGTAGCTCAGTTCATGAATGAACCATTGTTTTTAAAGTGACCTGTGTAGTAGACAATATTCAAAATTTTTGTGCAGCATTCATGAGGAAGTACCAACATGGAGCTCCAAATGGAGTTAGTATCAAATTTGTGTAAAAATCTGTAAACTGAAATGTTGAAATTATCTTTGAAGAGATTGAAGAACCTCAAAGCATCCCTAGAATTTAGTAGCAATGGTATACACATTAAAGGTCAACTGATGTATGTTTTGAAATCATCAGCCTTCATATGGTCAATGTAAGGTTTTTCTGGCAAATTATTTGGTTTTTGTTAGAAACTTGTTTTTGCAGCCACAAAGTGGAAAAGTATGTCCTATGAAAATAAAATTACAGTATGTGGTCTGTTTGTTGTACCTTTTGGTATGTGAGAACTTCAGTGTCTATATCATGTCATAGCTTTAAAGTATGTGAACAAGTCAAGCTACTCTTTATGTAGCAGGCAGTAGTGAACTTAACATGGACGCTCATTTCTGAGAGGTCCTCATGTTGATCTGTTCACACGTACATTACCCGCTTGTTCATGAACTTGATACGTGTCATGTACAACTAATCAAGAGTCAAGGAAAACTTTAAAAAAATGGTTGTACATTTTTGTGTGGTGATTCTTTGACTTATACTTGTGGAAATCATGATAAGAGCAATTTCTATAGGAGCCTTGGTCAGTTTAGTGCAGTATGTGAAAAGTCTGTTGGTGGCCATGTTTTTGTTGTTCTTTATTTTTTTTGGCAAGTCCGTTATCATTTTCAGGTTAATTGTAGGTGCAATATGTTGTTAAATAGTTCAAGTTAGGAATATTATTGAAAGGAATGAGACAAAGTGATATGAGTTTAGTTGTCTACTTTTGAATGCCTAGGTAACAGTGAAGTGTTGGATAGTGTTATTAAAAAATATCTTTGTGTTGATTTGAGGGAATGCTTACACTTAAATGATGCTTGATGTAAGAATTACTAGAGTATTCTCATGAAATGGAGGTCCCTTTCTTTAAAAATAGCAGTAGAAAATTGGTGTAATTAATTTTTTCAAATATGCACAAAGTTGAGTGTGCCTTAAAGTGTTCTTTTACAGGAATGTACAGCCTTAAATTCAGAATGGTTTCATTTTGTAAAGGTGTTTAGAGTAGATACATATTTTTTCCATGCACTATGCACATGTCCGATAGGAATATGAACAATACGACAGGTAGGACACAATTTTACATGTTAGTTGAAAATTTCATGGAACAGAAAGATAACAATTATTCTTGCAATCAGATAAAGCCTGAATGTTACCAAGTTATGTTTATTTGAGAGAGAAGCATTGCTTTAATAAATGTCTGTTACATGTAAATTGACTGTTGTAGGCAATAAGCACGTCCCTGCCTGATGGCGTGACTCTGTTTAAAAGAGTATGCATTCATTCACCCGACCTCATTTTAAAACATTAGCTGTGTGTTACCAACCCAGTTTCATGAGGACAAGGATATGATGTGATGTTTTAAGAACATCACCATTGTTTGGTAAAGGTGAACCAAGGTGTTGATCTGCTTGAACTGAGCAATTTAGGAACAAAGGTTGGGTTACATCGTCAAAATGTGATATGTATAGTTTAGATACTGTCATACTGTCATTGACTAACTCAAATTGGGGTATTTTCACTTGCCTGTAAACAGGTCTTACAGAGTTTGGTTAGAAACTGAGCCATAAAACCTCATCTAACTACAGAGTTTGCTGCAGGGAGATATAAGTGCCTTGTGACCTATAGGGAGTATTAAGAAAACAGTGAAGTGTGAGATAATTGTTAGAATATATTATCTCATTAAGTGCCATAAAGTTGTGTTATTAATTGAGAAAGATTTGTGTTTCTTTTAACAATTAACAAAATTTCAAGTATTTTTTTTTTGTAAACCCAAGGGAACTTTGGAGACAAAATTTACCTTTTTTGTCCATTATGCATAAATTGATGGATGTAGTCCTAGTCGAGCAATACAAGGATTGGTATCAGTTTTGACAAGAGAGTTCTCTGGACAAGTTTATCATGTGGAATATAGAATGCAACTTTTGTATATTGATTTAGTTTTCAGGTTATCAATTGTACAGTTATGAATATTCATGAGGGCCTTAAATGAACTTTTATGCAGCTCCCCTTGGGTTCTCCGTCCATATCACGACTATGTAAACACCCTAATACTTTTTATCTGTGATGTTAAACCTTTGTGCCTTGTATAATAAGGTGCAAAGCAACTGTTTATCTTCTACACTACTAGATCTTCCAAATTCACAGTTTCCAGTTTAAAAATTAATTCCAGTTCATATTTCCTAATGGTTGCTTTACTTTTTGTAATAATTGCAAAAGTTTATGTCCACCAATTAGTCAGCCAGACCTTGTTTTTGTAATTTATTCCAGTGAGCTCTCATTTAAGTAATGCATTCCAGTGAACCAATCACAAGTTGCCTATAATTTGTACTTTTATAAATTTTTGGCTATTTTTACTGATTTTTTGACCTATTGACCCTCCTTTTTATATAGCAGCTGTGTTTGTTATTTAAATATTGCACATTGTATCCCTCCTAATGTCTTGTGTTTCCATGGCTACCAATTGCAGCCAAAGTACCTGAATTAAACATTTTGGTCAAAGATGACCAGGGACGTTGTTGGTAAGCATTGATAAAGGAAGACATAATTGTCATGTTAACTCGTTAGTATTAATGTGAGTACAAAGGGCTTTCTGTGCCATTAAGTGCTTTTCATTATGAAGTTGAACATGTACATTCCTCAGGTAGTACAGTATGTGGAAATAGTTTTCATTGTAAGGTATACATTTACAGTCTACGAGCACGTGATGATGTAAAGCAAAACCAATAGCAGCAATTTGTGGTGGACATGGGGAAGGGGATTTGGTCACATAATGATGAATATTGACCATTGTCTTCGTAATAATCAGCAATGTGTATTGGTTTACAGAGAATATGATGGACAACAGCAATTTCCACAATGATCTGATGTATGGTAGTTTACTCTTCCATACTCACAAATTTAAGTATTTTTACTTATATTCAAATGTTGTGGTGGTAGGGTGAGAGTAATTCTCCCCATCACAGTGGCAGACCATGTCCCCCATTATTTCCTATTCAACCATTCTTTTCAAAAGCAGTCTTATTTGACATTTAAAAATTCCTTTCAATGTATGTGTTCCCATTTGTTAAATATGAGATAGTATTGCAGTGATTCTGCTGTGTAAATAATGTGTATATAAGTATTGATGCCTTCCATTGCCAGTTAAAAATCAGTTTCTGAAGAGAGGGGGCCCTTGGTTGTAAAAAAGGTTCACTCGGCAATAATATGTAGATATAACGTGTATGAAGCGAATAGTTTGTTAACTTATTTCACAAACAAAGGGTCTTTGGTGATGTTTTTGTATTTTATGTAACTTTGATAAAAGTACTCATCTGATGGTCTTATAATATTATTATGATATAATTGATATACCTACTTCAATCTCCTTCATTGAAAGGTGTTGAATATTGTATCATATATTGGTTATCATTCACGGAGCAACAATATCCAGCGGTATAGCCATCTCTCTATATTGTATCTGTACCATTACATCAGGGCATTAGTCCAGTTTCACAGGATAGTGGAGGGAAGGGAGGGGAAGGGGGAAGAGCCAAAATGATAATTTAACAGTGATGGCAGAAAAGTTGATGGCATGTACTAACAGGTTTAGTATTCTATTTAGAATTTGACAGACAAAATGATTCTTTGAAGGATGGGTGAGGTGGAGGCAGGTGGGGTGAACTGGAGGCAGGTGGGGTGAGTTGGAGGCAGGTGGGGTGAGTTGGAGGCAGGTGGGGTGAGTTGGAGGCAGGTGGGATGAGGTGGAGGCAGTTGAGATGAGGTGGAGGTAGGTGGGGTGAGGTGGAGTTAGGTGGGGTGAGGTGGAGGCTGGTGGGGTGAGGTGGAGGCAGATGCAGGGTGGGGATTTTCACACTGCAACTTCGGTAGTATAATTGGTTGGTCCAGTTTAAGCAGTTTCAATACTCATGGATAAAAAACCACTGGAATAAGAAATTTGACTGGTGACTTGATGCATGTGCACTTTCAGTGATTTAGTATGACTAACAGTTGTGATTATGTTGTGGAATACATTAAAACTGGTAGTCTGTGTGAAGACATAAATATTAACTGTTCTGTTGATGAATGGAATTAAATGAGAAGAACACTGGATATGGTGACTGAGTGATCATTTTGATTGTTGAAAGGAACGTAATCAACTCAGAGAACTGTCATTTTAAAAGATAAATTGATACCCAACCTAGACTTGGCCAAGTCTCTCGTGGTATCCTCTTTTCTCTGTCCATAATTGTGTGCACTGTACTGATCTTTTGATCAACAGGCCCTCTTTCGGCTGCTTATCAGTCCTCTGCATAGTAGTGTGCACTGTGTGGATGCTCTGACCACTGAGCCATTGAGGCCTATGTGGTAGAACACGGCCAACTGAGTTTAAATACTGTCGAGTCAAGTTTTCCATTGTTACGTCATAGGAGCACATCCCATGTAGTATAGAGAAAGTAGAGAGACGTAGCGACTTTTATATGAATGAGTCAAATCAACGTGTATTTAATAGTCACACAGAGACCTTAGGCCATTTGCTCTAAGATAGGCACTTGCCTTATACTGAAAGAGGATTATACAAAAGAACAGAAAACTTGGCCTCAAGCAGGATTCAAACCAGCGACCTCTCGCATACAAGGCAGATGCTCTGACCACTGAGCCATTGAGGCCTAAGCGGTAGAATGCAGCCAACTGAGTTTAAATACTGTTGAGTCAAGCTTTCCATTGTTACGTCATAGAAGCGCGTCCCATGTATTATATATATATACATATATATATATAGGATTGTCTGCAAATTACTGCCACATGTAGTTTTCCTATCCTTGAAAAACCATGAATAATCTTGCCCTATCAAGTACCACATATCAAATGATTAAGCTTCATGTTTAATCAAGTTCTCTTACAAACATCCGATGGAGTCCAATCGTTCACAAGGAGTGTCCTTTCAAATACATCTGTCAGGTTTTAATGCTATACCATTGAGCTCTTTCAAAGATGTGACTGTGTCACAACAGAGAGCACACTTCTCTGCTCCTGAAATTTTTGACCAAAACATATTGACCAACACACTTGTTTATTGCCAAAAGCATTCGTTTACTGAACCACAATTGTATGTAAGGTCCTACTGCTAATTGTGTATCAGGTCCGGTACATGCGAGCGCTGCTTGAGCCACGGCATTCGGAGATCCTCTGGAAGCCACTTGAAGGAATTTCACACTTGAATCTTGCTGGGCTCCTTGTTAAAATCTTCCAGGCAAACCATCTTAAATGCTCATGTTTGTCGTATGTTCTCACAAACTCAATTCTTTTGTCATTTCCTGCCTCAGTTTAAACTTCTGGACCTTACCAGTTATCGTTAGAGGAAAACTTTCCATAAAGTTAACATAGCGAGGGATTTTGAAATGAGCAATCTGTAGAAGAAATGATGCGAAAGTGGTTATTGTATCACATGACATTAAATGATATACCTGAGCTACCCTGTAAAAAATGTCTACAGACTCGTAGAATTACAGAACAAAAAATAAAGAAACACAATGAAGAAACGGAAGAATTGCTGTCAATTTTTGGAAACAAATTGACAGCCCTTTTTCCATTTTGTTTATGTATTTCTTTATTCTTTGTTCTGCAAATCTACAGAATTTTTTTTATAGTGTGCCATCCAAGTTAAGTTGCTGGGCCGATTACGGCAAAGCTGCTGAGTGCGCTGCAGCTCTCTCGTCACTGCTGCTTCCCATGTGTTGCTTTATCTTATTATTTACTCTCTTCAACAGAGATATTACAAAACAAGCTCTGGCATGAAAATGGTCATTTCACTACAGAGGCAGAACTAAAATTGTACTTTACATAAATTGCAAATGTGAACTGGTTGTGAGAGTATGCTACGGTGCATGTGTGACTTGATTTCTCCAATCCATATGTATAAGAAGCCCGTGGTTCACCTGAATCACACATGCATTAAGTTCTCTTCAATATGACCGTTCATGTATTTTAACAACCGTGCTTTATGAAATTTATGAAAAGGGAGAAAATTGTTTGAGGTGATGAAGCAGTAGAAGGCCGGCGGTAGATAGGACCTGGAAGTTAGATTTATCCCTTCCTATGCTATCGTTGATGCTTTTTTTCTTCTTGTCAAAGAAAATGTCAGAAAAGGATTCAGTATAACGCCAAAAGCAAGATATATTTTTTTCTTTCATGACATTCGGGGGTCGAAAGTAAGCAGTTCAGCGCTTTTTACCTGACCTTGGGAATTCTTGAGAATTTTTGGCCCATGATCTTGATAATTTTGAAAAAAAAAAAAAACGCCGGCCCCCTGAGTGTATATGCTCCATGATGTCGTGAGGGTAAATGAAAAGACCAAAGTGGACACGTCCCCTTGCTGCAAAGGGTCACAGAAACATTCTTAAACATTTAACCGACAGGAAACTGACTATTCTTTGGGCACTTATAACGCATCATTAAACAGCTAGCCTCATACGAGACCTGGACATCCTTAACCCCGAGGCCGAGGCTAAGGCTACTGCAATGTTGGAGATCTTGAGGTCGGCCTCAAGACTGGCCTCGAGACCTCCAACACTGCAGCAGAGATGATTTTAACTAAAAGTTACACCCAGCACATCGAAAAATTTATTACGTAATGTTTTAAGAAAGTATAAAACTATTTGCTCTTCTCTTTCTTTACTCTTTCTTTTCTTTTCCTTTTCTCCTTCCCCTCTTAGAAGGAGGGTGAGGTTGGAGGCAAGGTCTTAGCCAGTAATACGTCTCGCCGTCTTTGAGACGGCTAAATTTGAGTGAGAGACGGCCAAATTTGAGCAAAACGGCTTTTGATACGCCAATGAATGTCTGGGTTTGGCCTTCCAAATTGAGTTTGATTTAACATCATTTAGCTCAAACATAATTGAAACTCACTGATATTTCAAACCAAAGTAGTCCCCGCCAAAATCTATTGCATACGGACAAATTAATTCCCGTAATATAAATTAGAACTCTCCATTATAAAACGTCGCTAACTTAAAACAATGCCAGTTAGCCTAACTTCACACAAATCACAGCTTCAGTGCCTATCCCACGCATAAATGTTGCTTGCCTGCGGCGCCTGATGGATAGTGCCTGGTAAATTAGTAAAAAGTGAGACGCCCTACTTCAAAATCCTGGCTAAACCCCTGGTTGGAAGTGGGGATGAAGCGAAACCCGTAGGCCCTCCCCTTACTTTTGGAAAACATTGAAGGTAAATTACTGAAATTTTTTTATTTTTCTAAGCTCCTTGAACATTTTTTGATATTTGTGGACCCTTAGATGAAATTTGATGCATTATTTTGGAAAAAATTGAAGGTAAATTACTGCACATTTTTGACATTCTTTAGCCCTTTGAAAATTTTTATTATATTTGAGGGTCCTAAGATGCAATCTAGTGCATCCTTTTAGACAAATTCTAAGGTAAATAACTGAAATTTTTTTGTTTTTCTTAGCCCCTTGAAAATTCTTTGATATTTGTGGGCCCTTAGATGAAATTTGGTGCATTATTTTGGACAAATTTTAAGGTATATTACTGCACATTTTTGAAATTTCTTAGTACTTTGGAAATTTTTTTTTTATATTTGAGGGTCCTTAGATGCAATCTGGTGCATTATTATGGACAAATTCTAAGGTAAATTACTGCAATTTTTTGACAAATCTTACAGAAGAGACGAATAACGGGTTTTCGTGCTTGGAAAGTGGGGGGGGGGGGGCTACAGCATACTTAAGCCCCCATAAATTTCGCTGGTGGGGTGTCGCCCCCAGCCCCCCGCTTCCTATGCCCTTGCCCCTACAGATGTTTGGCTCTGTCTTTTGAAGTTGTGATCAGAATAGTACCGGTACCATTTATTATTACCTTCATAACGGTCATGAGATGGAGTACAAGCCGTGTGGCATGCTGGCGTAGAGCCACGAAATTTTTCGTTATATAAGATTTCCATGACAAAACCTTCATTCAGAATCTATATCGAGACACTTTCAATTGCCGAACAAACCTACATGCCACTCAAAAAGCCAGTCTTTCATTCGGTAATTTGTAAACAGCTTTGGACATTTGCTGCTGTGCTTCTCTGGGAATTGCTATCGGAAGATGTTGATAATTAGAACAACATTGTTGCAAGGTTTGAAGGGCGCGTAGCGCGCGAAAATTTTGATAGTTTGTGAAGTATTTGCGAAAATTCTGATAGTTTGAGAAATATTGGTGAAAGCAAATGATTAAAATAGATCTATCACTCGGTCGCAAACACGCCTCGATCACCCCACCCTCAACAGAAATCTATAGCTTAAGGTCTGTGGTCAAGTAATAAATTCACTTGTTCCACTCAACAAAGCTAGATTAAGATCCCCTGATCACAAATCCGTTGGAATTATAACAAAGGATAGAATTACACCCAGTTGACAGGCCCCTCTCTGTACGTCACAAATTTGCATAAGTAGCTCATGTTTATTCATG
>WURT03347080.1:0-24026 GCA_009936505.3 Holothuria glaberrima | reverse complement strand
AACAGTATTGTAAACTTTTAAGTGTATGTATGCATACAATTGAAATAAATGTGACGAACGAAAATATATGGCTAGTGTTAGCTTTGTTTTTCAACCTTAATTTCAAGAAGCATTGTTATCACCTGAGAGGTTTATTATGAAAGTTAAAATTGTTTCCTTGAGAAATATTAATATCACTCACCAAACTGTAAACTATCTGATCAGTAATTTAGAGATAATTTATATAGGGTGAACAAAAAATCTTAACACTGTGCAACACTCCACATCTTTATTTTTGCTTTGGCAATGAGTTACTTTAGAAACCATCAAACTTTGAAGACGTATATTTTGAGAACCTTCAAAAATATTAAAATAATTTAAACGAATCTTTCATTAGAGGACTTAACTCTTTAACTGACAAGTAGGGGCGTAAATACAAGGTGTGTGGGTGTGAGACCCCACGTGAAAATCAAAAGTAGGTCTCTGAGCGCCAAAAAGTCAGTCTCAAATCCAATTCAGTATGCCTTTGTAACAGTAGACCAGACATGAACAACATTTTATACCTTACTCAAATTGAAAATCCGGCAGAGATGAAGTAAGTGTGAAAAGATTGCCCAAATTTTCTACTAAGTTCCCGAAATTTTGATCGAATGTCCTAAAAATGAGCAAAAATTTTTGCGCGCTTCGCACGCTTGTAGTGATTTAGTGGTCTATTTTATGAACTTGAACTGCAACGAATTTTGGGCAACTTTTTGAGATTCGGGCAAAAATTGATCTACCCCAAAATTGGAAAAACCCATACGCCTGTGATTATTTATACCGGTGGCGTACGCAGGGGGGCATTGGTCCATGCCCCCCTCACTGATGCCAATTGTTTTTTAGTCCCTAAAATACTAAATTTTTAACACAAATTCTGATTCAAAATGTAGCATATGTGGCACCAGATTGCATGGAAGGAAACCTAGTTTTTCAAAAATTTTCAAAGGGGAGGGAGACATCCACCCTCCCCAGGCCGGCGATAACAACATACTGCATGCCCCCCTCCCTTGAGAGAAATCCTGGATACGCCACTGATTATTACCGTCCTTTAAATTGAAATTATCTAGGAAATTCGGATCGTACAACTATGTCAATGGGAATCGATCTCCAAGAAAGGTAGTTGGTCCCAAAATTGTTCACACCCCTTGCGAATTCATGTATATACGCCCCTGCTGACAAGTAAAACAGCTCTTTTTGGTAGCATGTCACCAGACCTTTACGCCGTCCTTCCATGCTTACTACCACTTTCGAACGAGACCGAATTTTTGAATTTAAAGTAGTTTAAAACTTGTATCAAAAATATCGCTGTTATGTTTTGGCAATTACTTCGTAATTGTCTTTCTTATGTTTTCACGTGGTCATCTTAGATGTGGGCATACATGACTTGATTGTGCAACAATATACTTCGGGAAAGCAGGTGAGGTGCTGAGCTTCACTTCTTTGACTTATGCTTTTTTAAAAGGTACGTCAAATTTCATATTACAAATCAATATTATCATCATCATCTGGTAGTGCAGAACACCAAGTGAGACTATTTCCTAAGAAGACCTACCAATCAAAATTTGCCTCTGCTTTCAAGAATACAGTTAACGCTGAATTCAGGTCAAGAGGTATTACCATCAATATCCATGCCTAAATTTGTTATTTTTCGAACGGGCGCTAATGAGATACCTTATTAAAAACGAGAACCCAACGTTTACAGACCTGCTGACTGTCCATAGCAGATCTAACATCCTTAAAGGAACCCTATTTATCGGAAGTGGTTCTTCACTGTCACCAAACAGGATGCCAACACAATTTATTAAACATCCTTGAAGCTTCCCACTACATTTCTAACAAAACTCTATGGTAATTTGAAGATGCAGAAATTCAACAAAATTAGCAGTCCTTTTCCCTCATAGCAAGAAGTCATGTTGTCATTGGGGAATCCCTTTCTTGCTAAACAGTTCTCTTCAGGGCCCAAAAGGAAACATCCTCTGGCTCTTTTACAAAAATCTCTTATTAGCTTGATGTGATACTGTAAGGAAAAGACTGCTTCCACATTTATAGTGAAAACGGTATGGGCTCAATCACAATATACCCATAAATGATACACGGTAGGATCACGATAGTTCGTGTGGAAAAAGGCATTGTACTAAATATTTACGCTAAGCTAGAAAAATTGCCCATGGCCTGGGTGTAATAAGAGTCAAACTTACTCTTAAGTAACCTCAGAAATATAATACACCTACTAGCTAAATTGGCAAAACCATTGCCGTCATGGTTTCTTCTTTCCATTTCACGAACGTATTTAATATGTTGCAAACATTAGCTTAGTGGATCGGAATTAAAATTTTAGGGTATTTGAAGTATACAAATTTGTACCTGTTATCAGCAATCATCCACAATCAGTTTCAGAGTTACAGTCCGTTATCCATTTAATATTTATTTGAATAATACAGATATACTTTGGGAACTGTTTAGTCACTTTCAATAGTTGATATAACAATGAGAATCAATTGCTTGATAATCGCATGTAAATCACAATTCAATGCTCACAACACCTCAAAATTCGATAGTGAGGCTGTTTAGTGAAAATGTACTCTATGTTTTGGAATGAAGAACGTAACTTGCACACCTGTAGTGATCCTGAACAAAATTAGTGTCTGCCTACGCAAACCGTATTTCAAATACTTCCTATATGCTAAAGACAATTGAACACAAAGCTAACAGTCGACGAATTTACACAAGAAAGAATTCACACTATCAGGACCTGAAACTTTCTAAATACCAAGACTGTACTGCTTCTTTGAAGGCGACGTCCTGGTTTAAAAAAGAAGAACGAATTTAGTCTGAACATACACCAACATCTATCATTCTGGAACAAGTCACGCGGTAAACGGAACACAGCTACAGCTGATGCTAATCAGGAGAAGAGGTTTTGGGCATCAGCTGTAGCTGTCATTTTTCTTGATTATGATAGTTGGTAATTTATTGCTTTAGCAATACATACATTTTCTTGATAAATCAGGTCGCAATCGCTTGGGTCATTCTCATATCTCAATGAGTCCCTTCACAGGCTAGTCTCTTCATAGGCCTCAGATACCCTTAAACACAAACCATGATTACATATCATGATGTTTGCGCATATCTGGAAACGTGATAAAAATATGCAGATGACTTCTTTCTAAGAGTTTAATATTATACCATGGGAAAGCTTGACATGGACTTTGGAATAAAAATGCACCGCTTACAAAACGTGGGTGTAGACTAAAGCCAACATTTTCCGTGTTACGGAAAAGGTCAGCAGACTTCACGGAATTGGTAATAGAACATGTAATTCGCGATTTTGACTGGCAATTAAAAAAACCACTAGAAATGTGAGCATAAGTTGTAAACTTCAGTTTTAGAACACTCTAAGCGGAGAACAATGGATATTGTAAGGTCCTTCTGTTTATCAAGGTCTAATACTCTGCTACTACTCTACTACAGCTCAGCAGCGTGAAAAACACTACACACATACGCAGGACTACAGAGACCCTTTTCACAGCAAAACGTACAACTCATAGTAATTTTTTTATTAGTAGAAAAACGGACAACAAACGGATAACGGCGAGAAAACGGGAAGATCACGGCAAATGAAAAACTAACAAAATGGAATCACGAATTTAGAAAACGGAAACATTTTGGAGCTCGTGTAGACATTTTCTTAAGCTTATAGCACCTAGTGTCGCTTGATAGCATCTAGACTAGACTAGCAGTATGAGCATCGATTGTCTTCCGATTAGCATGGACCAAACACAGCAAATTGACAAACTAAAAGTCAATTGGCTATTGGTATTTTTTCAATGGACCGGAATCTTCGCAAATTTGGACAGAAGCATTGACATCGTCAAAGTTTGTTAAGATGAACCCTGTGATGGTTGCTGTTGCGTAGATGTCTCATGACATTGAAATATGTACACTATCCTAGTGCAAATAGATTAGCGGGAAATTATAATATTCTTTAGTATAGATAGATGCCATTTTACTTGTTTCAGGAATACTTGTGTCCACCAATAACATCAATATCTGACGCTCATTTGCCATTATCATCTAAACATTTGCTGTATGTTTCATACTAGCCATAAGCCGTTAACTCCATACAACCACCATTTACCAGACACAATAAAGGTCTGTTGTGCTGCAAAACTAATGTAAATTGTAGTAGGTGGTTATATGAATGGAGTAATTTGTTCGATATGACTACTTATCAGTCTTTATGAATACTATACTCAAAAGGTGTTCTGTTAAGTTCTTGCTCACCTTATCAAAGGCAAATACATGCCCTTAAGCTAAATGTCTTATTCCTACCTACTAACAATAAAGATAAATATATCAACATGGGATAAGTTGCTACAGTAGTACTCTTAAATGAGCTTTTGCTATATTCATCGAGGTGAGATGATTCAAGTTTACGAACATTGAAGCCTTAAGTTTGAAAGCTTACAGGGCTAAATGTTGCTCGTTGTACAGCAACTTCAAATGTCAAAGATTTACTGGTAAAACGTGTAAACCGAGCTGTTATTTACGGAAGATTAGCACTAATTGGAATGATTACTAGAAAGTTTCTTTTCGTAACAACAAGCACTTAAATCTACCAAAGCATGCGTTTGGTATGTTATTATCTGCAGTTACACGTCCAATCCAACACTTGGCATGAGCGCTACCCTTTCGTAACAGCGATGTATTCTGCTTTAGGCGCATCTTCTGGAGATAACGCTAAAGTATTGAGTCAGTAACGCCAGAGATTTGACTAAGAATAACAGATTGGATTTCATGCACCGCAGAACGGAGGTTTAAGTTAGAATTAATTTTAAACGTATGCTGCCGCGATGAGTCACATTTGTTATTCACGTGATTCAGTAGGGCCTCACACATTTGTGGCGGGAGCAAGTGAACCGAATTATTGCTTAAATTTCAAGGACAAAAAGGGATGGACTTGAACAAGCAAATGGAACACTGTAGTTTATAACATAATAAACGTTGTGAGCATTCTAGATAACGACAAACATACAACGACACTCTGTGCGGTGAGTTCATCTGATTATATGTGTAGGCAAGCCGAGTAAAAGGTTGCTTTGCATAATTATTCCATCCCTATTGACACACGGTTATTCAGAGCCAGCGCTATGTTAAATGACAGTAGATACAGTGCCACTGCTGGAGTAATCATATGTGTATGTAACCACAATCTTAATCCCATATCATGTACACCCATGCCCTTGATTCCAACTATTGTACGTAATGAAACCCATTTAAACGTTGGTAACTTTAAACACGCTGGCGGTAAACCGCAAAAAAGTATAACTTCAACGGGCACATTCTTCTTTTTATTTGATGGGAAAGGCAACCTCAGGTGTTAGCGACAGTATGGAACCGTTTTACAACAAATGTGGGTCCAAAAAAGAGACAAGAAAATTACATTCAGTACTAGAATGGTAACCACCAGTGCAAAGTAAAACAAAGGGAAGACATTTGTAGATCCCCGAGTCATCCAAGCTTTACTTATAAGTAACTTATTCTAATTTGCCATATAAACGGAAAAAATGCCCAAAACAGAAAGTTTGCGATACGCTGAATAAAAGACAAGGTATTATACACAAACCACCAAGTAATTAACACACAAACCGAAGAGTAGGCCAATTCTTGAAAAATTAAATATCAATACACACCTACACTCAGAGAGGTTGGGAGAACTACAAGTCTAATATTTACTTAAAATTCCAGCGTTGCGCTTTTTCATCGTGTCATTTAAGTTGCTCTATTTTGTTCAACTTTTCCTTGTTCTACCCGTACGGTTGACTATAGCACCCCAAATGGGACACATTGGCATGCTTATCCCAATGTCAACATGAGATTTAAGGGATAATTCATGGTTTCATCTTTTTGAAAAGAGAACAAAACGTGCACTGTGGTGGAGGAATAAAAGCCTATGTACTCTTGCAATTTAAACAATTTTTTTCATAGTACTCTTTGGGTGGGGAAGATCCGAAGGAAGAGTATGTTTACTTAATTAGTAGTTCTCTAAGAGTTGCTGGGGAATATAAAACATATTAGAAATAAGAGCAAGTGTACATACATTGTCTTACTTTTGATCCTGAACACAGTAGTTGATTGATTCAGTTAGTGGAAACACCTGATTAGCTTGGATTCACAATTTGGCACAATGAAACATTAAAAAATAAGATACATTCTACTAGCGAGATGTTTTATAACACACGTTGATCAATTCAACCGGCTGTAAACATCCTCTCTGACAAATGGAAGAGGTATGTGACAGAGACACCTTATAGTTTACAGATTCCCCACTGCATCTCATAGTGTGTTTACATTATATTTTGGTTATATGGTTCTTAGTGCTTCCTCTGCTAATATTAAATCTGTTAATAGTAACGGGCAAAAGTGGTTGACGACATTCACTTTTAATAGGCTAACGTCATTTTATGAGCATGTTTTATCCACCAATTATAGAATGTTCTTATCAAAATTGCTAAATAATGTCACGCTTCTTTTGAAAAAAAACTTGAGCAATTGTCCGAATACAACATGTTGATGTTACATAAAAGCACGGCGATCTTGCCATGATTTAACATGCGTTCGGATTATTGCACATTGAAATCACAGTTACCGCTGACGCATGTGTGATTTATAACAATGAGTCACTCTGAACATAGTATTTTATGCAACTCAGCTATGCCTCAGCTATATGTACACATTTTCCACGAATTGTGCGAGTCAACAGAATTTTCAAGGATCCTATCTATCTGAAGACATATGAAATAAATAATAAACGATAACAGGAAAACGTTCAAAGAAAAATCTGATGGCAACGTTAGAGATACTACATGAAAGAGAAGAATTTTTCATTCCATGTATGTCTTTAATTCAAAACAGTCAACTACAAAATTATTAGTGATATCATTTTAGTATTAATGAAATAACCTGCTTTTAATTAAAATGCTATAATGACCTTTTCAAATGACCTGTTTCTTGCAAAGAACTTATTTTAGAACTGCAGGGACACAAAAAAGTTGTAACTCTACAACAATACAAAACTGACCACATTTTGCAAACACAGAAAAAAGTTGCGAAGAATTTTTGAGCATGTAAGAATTCATGGGCATGTGACCTGCTCAGTGTAACTGTAACATGACAAATTATTGTGCCATTTATCCTTTTTGGTTGAATGAAAAATGGATGTTCACTTAGTACGGTACAATTGCAAGAAAACTAAACTAAATTTGGCTACATACGCCTTGAGAGAGGTCTACCCGATGTTCCCGGGGTTCAATGTTCCCAGGGTTTGATGTTCCCAAGGTTCAATGTCCCCCGTTTTTGTATAACTTCAATGGTCGTCGATGATTACAAGGTTCGTTTAATCCCAGGGTTCAATGTTCTCAAGGTTCGTTGTTCCCGAGGTCCAATGTTCCCAGGGTTCGATGTTCCCAAGGTCCAATGTTCCCAGGGTTCGATATTCCCGAGGTCCAAAGTTCCCAAGGTTCGATATTCTCGAGGTTAGTTGTTCCCAGGTTCGATTTTCCCTAGGGGTAGGAACATGGGGAACATCGAATCCTGGGAACGTTGAACCTTGTGAACATCGAACCATGGGAACATTGACATAGTCCCATTAATATGTCGATTAAAAAACCAGTAAGGTGAAACATTTGATTGATACTCAAACATTTTTGTTCTACTTTGAGATGTACATAATTTCAAAACTAATAAAGCAGTGTTTTGTCATGACTACATTTTGTCAAAATTTGACACTTTAAAAGTACATTTGCATGAGCGACTTAGAATATTTTCAACCTTTCGAAATGATAGGCTACATTATGTTGTTTGCGTAATCTCGGGTAGATGTTCCATTTCCTGATAGGAGAGAATAATCTATAAATTATTGGAGCACAAAATTTCATTTGCTTGGAAACTGATGGATATGTTCTTAGAGGGTGTCGTGAACACGAGAATTCGTGCCATCTCACAAGATTGTAACATTTTTACATCTACGTTTGTATGTTTTAATGTTAGTTTCTATAAATAAAGCCAACAGGCGTGCATACATGGTGTGGCCCTTCGACGAACACTTTTTTAATTGAAGAAACATGAATACATTGACCTCCACTAATCTGTTCACCAACTGCCTGGTCATATTGTGTTGAGCGTGCATATGTAGCATGTCGAAAAGATTGCTTACACCATGTCATAGTAAAACATATCTGTACCACACCATGGACGTACTTCATGTTCGGTTTGCACCTTCATTGTTTATTCTGGTGGCACCAGTAAAGTGTTCCGAAATTTAGTGAATGTTTCCTTTATTTGGTGTAAGATACGTTCAACAGCAATGCAACATTTGAAAAATACTTGTCTCAGAGTAACAGTGCAACAAAACGGATTGTTTTACATTAGACATTTTCTTAAAGTTGACTTAAAATCTTACATCACAAAAATGATAAAAGTTGAACCTTGGAGATGACTCCTCCAACTTTCATCTTTACAGACATACCTGAGCTGGAGGTGTATAGGATTTTGAAACTGGTACACTCACTTTCAAATGGTAGATTGCACAGTCGTTTGTGACGTGGCTCTTTTGCTACTCTGATCACCTTCCCTTTGATGTTTGTATTCTGAAAAAGTCATCTCACTTTGTCTCATACCACTTAAGGGGTCTTTGCGATTCCAAACATTTCGTGCACTTTTCTCTTGAAAATGACTGGTCTTTTCCGAGGCCATGCATGTAAGCTTTTTGATTTCAACAGAAGACACAAACAGGTAATGGGAGTAGTACTACTCAAAAAAAAAAAAAACCATTACGTAATCGACAATTTTCTATTGAGAGCAAATGTATTCCCCACAGTTGAGTTGATGTACCCTGGTATCCTAATTCATGTATAGCTCTTTTAAATTATATGACATTTTGTGACTACTGTGTTACAATTATACAGAAGAAACACTTGCTTTATCTTTAATATCCAATGTACAGTGTTTATGTCCTCAAACATCAAGATGATACGTACGAGATAAAGCCGAAACTATCTAATAAAGATTAGGGCAACTGCTTGATCCATTTAAGTGTCTTACTTTGGACGTTTTCAATTTTAGAATAAAGTTCAAAGTTCTGAATTGGCTCAATGAGTATAATTTTGCAGCCTTTTCAAAATAAATGCTATTGTGCTTGGAATTTAGGTCGGTTGAGATGTCAACTAGATAGCAAGGTAAAAGGAACGTGGGCACAATAAATACAACAGTCGTATAGTATACTTTTAACCACCCGAAACCACCGAGGAATGCACGGATGATGGCGCTGTGCTTTGTAAAACAAAACCAACTTCAGGCATCTCACGCTGAACACAAAATATGAATACGAAAACAGTTGCTTTTCAGCCATTCTCTCGTTCTGAAAAGAACCTCTCAAGGTATTGAAATGGCTTAACGTTAGTCGTTGACTACTCAAAAAAAAACTTAAAGGGGAAATATTCTTATCCCAGACAGTTTCAATTCTCCCAACTAAGTTAGTTCTAGCCCACCCATAATTGTCTTTAGCTTCTCCTTGTGCAGACACAAGCATAGTTTATTGCTTAGGCCATATTCTGGTGAGCATACAAGGCCCTAATGTGTAATGAAAACACTCTCTGTGCATGTTGTGTAACATGAGCTGCTCTGCATCTTTTGGATTTTGTAAGTCTGATGTCAATCAAAGAAAAGTCACCAGCTGAGACTTTTACCTACCCCCAATTAAAAATCAAACTTGGGGTGATGCAAGTCCGTCTTTAAACAGCTGACGAGTGCCCTTTCAAAAGCTGGATTCTCATGGACGACGAAAACAGATTCACAGGAATGGTCTGTGGGAACATATTTCTCTAGGGCGGAAGGTTCTTGCCCTGAAATTTCCCCAGTGGGTAAACAATTTGGCACAACTACTCACTAGTCTTGTCACAGTTACTTAAGCAAGTTAATGTAACGTACATGCTGGTTTACTTTACGGTTAAGGCAAACTTCCATAGTTTCGGTTGTAAAACAACAAGGCACATGCACTGTGTATGCGTTATCTTCATATTTTAAGTCTCGGGTAGCTCTCCCTCGAAGAAAAAATATTTAACAAAACGGGATTAGATGAAACAGGTTTGTAGCGTAAGAACAGAGCCTCTCACAGGTATTTTGTGTTTTTTCTCTTCGGCTTGTATGTTTGGACGGAGCAATAAGTAAGGCTAAACGTAGTTTGGATTTGTACATTCATGCTGAGTAACACACTTCAACTGCCAGATATTTATTATTTTTAAGATCAGTTGATTTTATTTGTAACTTGAAGTCCACTATCAGAAAATTTTGTAGTTCAGGTTGGCTACTTCAAATTCAGACCGTCACATCACAAAGCGAATGTTTTTGCCCCGTTTCGATACAGAGCGAGTGGACGCTGTTGGCCCTAGCATCGAGTTAAAATTTCTCTACTTAGTCATAACTTCACGAAGGGATTGTAAAAGGGTGGACAAACAGCTAGAGAGCACGCGGGAGTCAAAAGTCATGTCAACTAACTAAGCGCTTTCCTCATAAAAATTAGTAGCAACAACTACAGTATGTTTGCCAAAGAAAGTTCTACTGCAAAGACCAACCACAGGAGCAATCCAGATTTTAACATGTTATACATAATTCTGGGTCAATCACAAATAATATAAATTTATATTGGCAAATATGCATCAGGAAAGTACATAACTCCGTGACCGGAAATTTCCCTGCGGTCAACTTCCAACCAGGACGAGTTCCCCTTTGAATCATCGTCGGAGGGAGGGGGTAGGGTCACTAGAGTTGTGGTAGAGTTGATGGGGACCAACCTTCACCATGTGACCCAAACCTACAAAACATAAACCCCATATGTACTTTCTCAGTCATGACAGTTACACAAATATCACATATAGGTGTAAATAATTTGCAAATGAAATGAAAAACTGTTGCACGTCTGCCCTCCTGTCAGAATATGCTACAGAACTTGTAAGCAGCGTATATTTCGTGACTACCCGTAAAGACTTTACCCTTTGCACAGCAACGTTAACTTTCCATAACAATACAGTTTTTTTTGTACAGGAGCATATATTCATGCGTTATTATACAACCAGAAAAAACCCTCTAATAGTAATGAGTCAGTTACATTTATACATTTCTGGTCCTTCTCTAACGTTTTAGGTCAATTTATCAGATTTAAGCTAATGCCGTTGTATATAGTGAATATAAGGGAACCATTCGAAGCAAAAAGCAACATTGAGGCCGAAGCCACGTTTCCGACTGGGAAAGTAAGATAGGTTTAACCCAAGACCAGTTTCAGTTCCCCGTTTGACAAAACAAGAAAATCTGAGTGAAAAGTTTAGGTTAAAAGTTGGCAAGTACCAAGATGATATCACAGACCCTCCAAAGTTTATCTGACATTGGTGGTCTGTCATCATCCTTGGTTGTAAGTGTCTTATTTTGAAGAACTGATATTTTTTGTCAAAGTTTACCCTGCGGTATTATTGGCACAGTTCCAGCTCCTTTCACCAGGCTAAAATATTTGAAAAATGTTTGTATGGCGTTCTGTTTTTAGGTTTTTAATACGGTAATTTCTTTTAGGTAACCAGCTTAGGTAACAAGCCTCCCTTAATCCAGTACTCAGTTTGCTCACATGGCACCACATATACTTACCTCTGTTTTGATGAACCGGATATGTTTTCAATAGAGCACGGATGTAAATAGTAGGGAAAAAGCTACAATTTGTACGATGTAACATATTTTATCCTAATTAAGAATGTTTTGACGTAAAACAATACAGCGAAAAACAGGACCCAACACAAGGTGCTTATCCACTCAACAGGCCAGATGGGAATAAGGTTCAACTATAGTCACTTTGGGAGTCTATAAACTATGGTACAGTATAGGCGTACAGAAGACTGGAACATTGACCTTTTGAGAAAAAAATCACCTGTACTTTAGGGACATGTCACCTAAAAAGCGCCTACACAGCGTTCTGTCAATCATTGTATACTCGAACTTTTGCCGAGACCAGTATCAGGAGACATAATTGCCATACTGGGGTTAAGGGCTCAACTCATCCAAAAATTCCTTTCCGAAAAGTACTAAAGTCTAGGCTGCTCCAGCAGTTCCATCCGTCCTTGTCCTTGTCAGTAAACTTCTCTTTTGTTCACCATAACAACGTGAATGAAATCGTATTTGCACTTACAATCAGCCCCAATCTGTTCTTACATGTAATATTTAATCGTTACATATCTTTCCGCGAAAGTGACCATTATGATTGGACGCTGCGGTTGTGTGTGATATTTAATTTACTTGTTAGTGTGAGGGAAGAACCACGGTCATGTCATGAGAGAGATGCATGTGGTCAGATGACTATATAATGAGGAGCAGACCTTTGACTTTGCTAACGTTTGCGCACTACTCTCTGGCTTCGCAAACCGAAGAATCTCACTTATATCGGGAAAGAATCGGGCGGCTGGAACAGATGATGCTTTTAACACGAAGTCTTGCAAAGCCAAAAGGCAGCTTCCTTTGCAATTTTATGAAATGCATTTTATTTTTCGAATCGCTCAATGCGGTTAAACTGCGAGTGCTTACATCACCTTGAGCTTGTCATGTAAAGATTCTATCAGTTACTGTGGCAAAGAAGCGTCAGCAGGCTATATTTTTGACATTTCTTAAATTTTTCATATTTTATGATGGGAGTGTTCCTTTCATTCCGCTGTGCTGCTGTAGGTATCGGTTTTACGGGCTTAGTACGTGCTGTCATTGTATGTATGCCACTTAATCTAATGTTTGAAGAGTTGCTGTGGGTGGTTTCTGTTAGTGTAAATATGGAATTTCCAGACTCTTGTCGGACATTTACCACAATGACGTCATATCACAGTCACTGTAATGTGCAGAGATGTATTAAAGAAGTGCGATCTGAAGCAATAATCATGAGACCTACCTATATGGCTAGCACGGCTGAGAAGGAACAAACTAGTCACTATCATGTTTCTAGCACCTGCCGATAACTGATACTATTTATTTGTTAGTTTCCACACGCATCATTGTCCTTAGGAAAAACTTCAAAATTCTGAAGGACTTCACTTGAATATTCATTGATATTCATGCTTTATTTGTAACACACTTTTTGAACGTTGTCAAGGTCAAGTCTGTATTTGTATATAAAAGTAGTTGCAATCCTTGTGGTCATTATTATTTATTGATGCTACACAAGTAACAAAGCGATTATCCGATATTAATTTATTAAGTTATATTTATTCCTCTACATCTGATTGGAGGATTGGTCGTCACATACCATGGCTTATTCGGTACTAACCCACCATCGTTGGCTAGTATATATTAACCCACGGCGGTGACGTCAGCCATAGGGGTACCTTCAATCAAAATATGATTTAGGAAGTTAGGTGTTATATAAAACAAATAATGAGTGTTTACATTCGTACGATAGTATGAATAATTTCATTCGTTGAAAGATTGAACGTTCTATTCAACTCGGCTTCGCCTCGTCGAATAGATCATTCGATCTTTCAACTCATGCATACTATCGCACTCATAAACATTCATTATTTGTATACTAGTTAACAAATTACGAGTCTATTAACGTGCTGATGCTAGCTACATATTTACTGTGAATCCTTGTGACCAATAATTAGAGGCTTTGTAAAAATATATACATACTTTATTAGGATACTACAAGCATACCATACTACCTCTCTGCTGTAAGCATCTTCTTCCACAACTGGAAGGCATGAAAATCACTTATTTTTCAAGAAAGCTCCCTGATGTAAAAGTAACTATGGAGTCAAATACTAATCGTATTCAGTACTCTTCTAAACAAAAATATAAGAACAAGTTGATTCCGACATCAGTAACTTGTAAGTGCAGACATTTTACAGTGTTTGGCTTACTTAAGGTATAGGTTACTATGATATATACTGAATTAAGACACAGTGATGTCTCATAAGACCACTTAAAGTGTACCTAAAGTCAAAAATTTCAAAAAGTAGATGTCACAAAGCTTGAAAAATTAATTGAAATGGTCCAACTCCCACCTCTACAGAACACTCCTGAGCTGAGATATAACATATTGAAGCTTATTTACTCAATTTAAAATGGTAGATTGCGCGATAGTTTGTGATGTCATTCTGGTACTACTCAAATTACTTTCTTTGTTTTTCTCTGTATTTTTCGGAAGCCATTGCACCTTGTCCCAAAATATGATCACTGTCTTACTGTTATAGGGTGACTTCACCATACAAGCCCTCTCCATACAACATGCTATGCAGGGAAACAGTGAACTTTTCAAGGTTATTATAAACATTTTAATTTTAAAAGGAAACAAAAGTATGTAATATGAGTTGTACAAGAAGGACATCACAGATTATTGAGCAATTGACTATTTTAAATTAAGTAAATATTTTTCAGCATTTGGAATCTCTCCAATAGAATGAGCTATGAAGATGGTAGCTGGATTAATAGAATTTATTTTCCAACCTATAAAATATATATTCTTAGAAAACTATACTTTAGGTACACTCTAGCGTTGTTCTGACTCATTAGAGGACACCACTAACCTTTATAGGTAGGTATTCTCAGAAATACCAAAATCAGGACAGGGGTGGGTTGGTTGAAGAGTTTAGTGGCCAACTATTGGACTTACATTGATATTGCAAATTAATAATTTGCCCATCGTAATTAATACGTGTGCCAAATATTTACAACTACCCTTTAAGTTGTCCAGCTTGTTTGGGCAGTAGTATACTATTTTACCACTTTTAAGTCTTTCACAGGACTGCAAAAGTACAAACCACGAGCAGATTTATCTCACTTTATATGTGCATACCCTCTTTAAGTCTACAAACTAATATCAGTTTAAAGCGTTTTCGACAATCGAGGCATAGTGAGCATAAAATGTTTGGAAAGTATTCAAGGCTATCTTACGTTTTAATGGTATCAAAAGTTATTATAACACTGTAGTATCAAAAAACAATTCCCTTTTTAACCTGACTTCATTTGAATACCAATGACTTCTCACATTTACCTTGAAGCAAAGTGAAGACGTTAAAGACTAATCGTAATTGAGTGATATTAATCGATATGTAATGCTAATTTTTACTTAGTTTAGAAAGCCCCTTTTTACCTTTTAGATTTTTATGGTGAAAACACGTAAGACAAAGTTCGCAAAGATTGAACTGATTATACGTATATGAAAAAGGTTGTTTACATTTGTCATTATGAATAATGATGATTATAAATGTACATTTAGGGCGGGTTTCAACCCTTTTCATTCTTTTGAAATATTTTGTTTGGTACAACAATAGGCACATCTATGGGAATTTTCCTTTGTGGGAATATGCAATCTCACATCAAACATCAAAAGCCCACAGTTAGGAATTACAACTGTTAGGAATTACAGCATGGCCGTCGGAGGACTCTCGTTTACGGGCAAGCTGGCACCACATGATGCAACGCCTGGCATCTTCTTAGAAATGTAAGTTTCTATCAACTTATCAGCCGCTGAGGACCTAAATTTTAGTTGTGATAGTATACGCTTCCTGCCCCCTAAGAAATGGGATTTTATGTTTTCGTAACTGTCATAAATGACAGTTCGTAACTGTAACTGTCAAATGAGATCCTACTACGCCGTTCAATGTCAACTTCGATCATGCTACGCAGTTCAACGAGCGTCTAGAACGAGAATACTAGAGCCTTGCAAAGGCTTCTATATATAACGTTCCACACATCCCAAGTGTGTCTAGTACAAAAGGAACTGTTTTTGTCGTAATTGTGATATTAAAGATGATTGTACCTAGAACTTTCTTTCTCGAATTTTCTCCCTTCGTGGATGCATTGTTTGAAAGAAAATGCTGGATGCTGGAAATACTGTATATCAGGTACAGCTGACCCGATGAAAAAATATAGAGATACAAATAACCACACCGGGACGGAAGTATACTCCAGCGAGACCTTGTGAAAAAAGCTTTGGGGATTCTGCTGACCTCAGATTTCCTGAGAGGTCTCAACATACACGTACCAGACTCGAGCTTACATTGTTTGAAAGAGAGAAAGAAAAGATCGACAGACACTGAATCTAGAATGTTGTGCCGCTTTCATAACATTACTGTATCAACAAGATCTGCGAAAAGCCTAACGTTACAAAGTGTGAGTGCTATGACCCAGCCAAGACTAGAAATAAGTACACAGATTAATTATTGTAATCACAGGCCTAATATTAAATTAAAACATTTTGTAAGATTTAAGGAAAGAAGGTGAAATAATTAGCTGTCTAGACTTTGAATCTCATTCTTCTGTTTTTGGGGCTGTCGCTGCGTTGTGCATTAAACCAAGTGTAACATTATAGGCTGAAGACCATAGCTTTAGCACTTCCAAAATCATGCAAATAGTAAAAATGCCCATGAACCATCTTCTAGACTTAAAACATGTATTGTAACAACAGTGCAATCTATAAATCCAATCAACCCCAATAATGTACTTATTATATTCAGCAATTGCCTTGGGACAGGCAACATCTTGTTTCTCTCCTTTTTTAGTTTTTATGCTTCATTTTCCTTCTATACTAAGTTGAGAGCTGTGCATATTGTTGACAAATACTACATTCTTTAGCCATTAATTCATCAATTGTTACACTGTTTTTTTACCTGATGGATCAATGCCATACTCTTTTTCAACTCCTTGTCAGCTTTTAGCAACAAACTGAGGTAAACTATTCTGTTTACTTGCATTGTGCCCCGTGCAAATCGGGTTTTATCAAGAAGTTTATTTTATTAGCGGAATTTTTGAAAAACAATGGTACAAAATATGCAATACCCTAGTCCTTTAAATTTTTGATAATTTCAACTTGCTCGTCAAGCTGTCCTTCCCTGTATTCGTCTTACCGATGTAAGTATAAAAAGCTAGCATTTACCCTGACAGGCTGCAAGCATTTATCCGGACCTTATGACCTCTTTTTATTAGTTTCATCAAAAGATAATGTTTTAGAGAACTCCTTCCATTAAGTTCAATCATACTCTCATCAATAGCAAGATAACGACTGCGGTGAAATGCATTTGAAAAAGCCTGGTTTAGCATTTCTACAAGAGGCATAACTTTGCAGTGCCTTTTGGGTTGCATATAAATTTCACCTATCAACCAATACCTGAAACCACGGAAAAGAGAAAAACAAGGAGAAGTAGGTCATAGGAGTTGCAGCCGTGGTAATACTCTTAACCAAACCAGACTTTTGAATAAAACTGAACTCTTGGAATGTCTCGGGAGACATTCGTCGTCTCTGCTGAAGTGAAATAAGTCATCAGTTGGATCCTCTCACTCTGCCTCCTCTTCTTCCTCCCGTTCATTATCATCCACATCTTAATCTCCTCCCATTCCTTCACCAGTATACATACTTTCTGTAATACTACACTCTCATCAAAGGCGTCTGTATCCTCATCATCTGACTCCTCTGAGTCATCAAAAATGTCGTTAAATCCTGTTGTAAAGATGAGTATAAAAATCTACTCATTTTGTACTACTGAAATAATTACTTACATGGACTGCTTCATTGCCCATTGCAAGATTTGAGGACACCAGCCCAGCTCTCTTCACTTACCCTTTGTTTCAAATTTTTTTTTTTTATAATTATTGCAGAAAGTGCTGTCAATAAATTTCATATAACACTCGTTAATTGCACTTAATCACTTATTCAGGTATTGCACACACCTAGGCCTAGGCCTGGACTGTCTACACACACCACGCAAACTCATCACTCTCTTCAAATTTATTCCACACTCTCACACATCACACCGCCCACTCACACTCAATCTTGCCTACATCCCTCTTATCTGTTGAAACCGGCTCAATTTTCTGATTACCTCACCCAACTCGTCTTCCGGACCTGGTGCACCAAATTGCCCCACTTCAATTCTCAAAATATCTACTTCACCAATAACCAGAATCAACTGTCTCGCTCTCATTCCCTACTTTCACAACACTTTGAAGCCATCCCGCCCATAAAGTCCCGCGGGACTAGGAGGGGCAAGAAAATAAAAGGTAAAGAGTTGTGCTACCAGTAAAAGTGGTGCTGGCAGACATACCAGGCATCTCATCATCGGCATCTAAATCCCCCCCCCCCCCAATATCTGAATCCTCTGCTTTTTCATGTTATGCCCTCCAACTGTTTCTTCGTCATTGGGTAATTTGGCTCAAACTAAACGATGATCTATGGGAACAAAATGTGAATAGCCTATGAAGGTCTTATCAATGCAAATTTGCAGTTCGACAGAGGCAACCGTGAAAATACCAGGTAGATTGATGTCAAACTATAATTTGTTATTTTTCATTGTCCTCTCATAGCGAAATTTGTTGGAGAGGTGTTGAATTTCGAGAATTTTTCAAATGATTTCCGACCTTTTTAAGTCACTGGCAACTGTTATTCTTGCTGTCCCTTTGTGTGAGTCTAACTAGGCCTGTAGGCTAGTCCCTAACTGAGATGTTTAGCTTGTCATAAAGATAGCGGAACAATTTCTCCCAGCTTCCAGTCAGTATTGTCCTAGTAACCCGTCACCCAACCCTAAATTCCCCGTAGTTTACCAGTTCAAGTTAAAAAAACAAAATAAACATTAAAAACCTTTTCCTTGATAGGCTTAGCATGTATGTCTGAAACACATGTGCGGTACCACAATGAGACTGTATGAGACCATAGTATAAAGTATGAAGGCCAACACAAATCGTACTGGCCTTAAAAACCTTCCAAAAAGTGTGTTCGGAAGTATTCTACATCGAATCATTTGTAACTGTAACTGTATTTCAAAAAGTTGTCCGAATTTCGTTGCAGATCAGGTGCATAAAATAGACCACCAAACCACTGCGTTTTAACAGGTGTCGGGTATGACAGTTACAAAAATAAAAAAATAAATAAAATGAGAAAGAGAGGATACAAAATTATATGGTGAAGACCGCAAACTTTGATTTAGATTAATTTTTTTTACCTTTGGTATGCTTGCTAGAATGCTATAGTAAAACCATGAGCAATTGGTAAACAGTATATAGGATTATATGCATTACCAACATTGAAGTTGCCATCAGAAAATCTTAAAGGAGTCTTGTCACAAAAGTTGACGAGCAGTATAAGCGAACAGGACAAATCACGAAATAGTGTATATTTACCCCTAAACAACAATTTTCTACTCAAATAAGATTCTATAGTTCCCTGTCGCCCTCTTAAAAGCATTTGAGAAGTAGCATAATTTAAATAAATGTACGCATATTTAGCAAACAACATTTGAACGAGAAAGGGGGATTTTTCTTATTCTCGCAGGATTATGCCACTGTTCAAAGGAAGCTACATTCCCCTTTAGCCTGACATTATGAAAAATTATGAAAAAAGGAGCTGCGAAAGGTGAAAGCATAAAGCTTACTGGTAAAATTTCTACCTACACTTAACTGTTAAGGTAGAAATATTTCGAAATTTATCACATTTTTAGAAACAACTGGTTGCACGTTAAAGGAAATTTCATCCATAGAAAGTTATGTAAAATTGTATTTATATAACTTTTGGTTCGCTGATTTGAGGCCAGTTACATCTTTCAAAAGTGAGACCATTTTACTCGTGAGAACCAAGTGCCTAAGTAAAAGTACCTGTATTTATTTTTGGAAGACACGGAGTCAATTTTAGTCCAAAATTTTGAATGTTGATCACCAGTGGAGAAGGTAACAGACGTTTTATTTCATGATACAAATAGAAGGCTGCTCCGATAAATTGCGGGCGCTTTACTATTTTTTTACTTTTGATGGGCCAAGTTTCCTGTATAAACAGAAGTTCTGATATTTTCCCTTTTTTCTAGTGACATGTTTCTGATGTAGTGAACCAATCTTTCACTGTACCATGTGGATAAACCTTTTCCAACATTTTCGATCAACTGCTGTGGATCTCGTCAACGTCTGACTTGTGAATCTCTCCTTGAACTCTTGTGTGAGTTAAGAGATTTTGACTTCCTTAAATTCAGGTTCTAGAAATTTCACGACTCTCAGACTTTACGATCGAATTCTTGGACAGGAAAGGACTCATCTAAACGTTTGAAATTTCTTCTTGTCACCCTGACGACGACCGACCATAGAGTGAGGTGGCAGCCCTTTAGGTGCTTATATATTCAATATATGATTGAAACCAACGGAGAGCAAGTTAATTATGACGTCACGTAGCCATGATAACGAATAAATCAGGTCTGGAGAAGCCAAATAGCCCGAGGTGTGATGCATTATATCAACTTGTAAGGTTGTAGGTATAATCTTTACAAGACAGATTCTGCTTCTTGTAAAGTCATTGAAGGATATGGCTTGTAGAGACAGAGGCCTGTATTCTCCAGGAGGTCGATGTAGATAGGTCATTTCCGTACACAGCTTAAGCAGGCCACCTTATTTTTACCCCATTCTCATAAATTGAGTGATAAATATAGACAAATTCATCAAACTGTGATTTCTTAAAAGTCAAGAAAAGATGGTAATCAGTTGTCAAGGGATTACAACATTTATAAACACATTTCTCAATCTTGAATGTTATAATAATATTCCATTTTTTGCTCAGTTGCATTATACTTCAAAGTGAAAATGTATCAGCAATAAATATCTCTGCATCTACAAGGAGCTCTGCGAAGCTAATGTAAGCCTCATCATCTCACAATAGAAGTATTCTTAACACGAAGATACCCTCCGGGAATGGAGAAGGGGTAACTTGATTCTGCGATTTTTATGAACAACATGTTGTTCCCCTTTTCTGTTAATTAAAGAACTGTCACAAGGCTTGCGAACCTCAAGTAAATTTACAAACAGGATCTTAGGAAGGGGAATAATAGTAACGGTATTGCATGTAAATGATAGAAGATTGAAGTAAAGGTACTGGGTTCTGACTTTCTCAAGTCATTTAATATTGTTTTACAGACTGCAATACCTAAATGTAACAGCTTCTAAAGTAGTGCATTGATCAAACATCATTGTGTAACGACAAGACCATTGTTTAACGGAAATGCCTGTTGCTACAGTTTTATTCATTAACAGTTAAAACATAAGTGCTACTGCTTCCTCCTAGTTTTGCTTGTTTTTTCAATTTGATTCTAAAAGTGTATTTTCATATAAATTTATCGTTGGAAAGTTGTAGCAAATAAATTGAAACTAGCATATCTACATCATGGCATTTCCACTTAAAAATTAAATTTAATCCACTCCAGACTCATAGAATAGTTACATTCCTCTATTATACCAGCTAATACAGTTGCGCGAGAATCAAAACCATTTTTAATCAATTCCGACGTAACCTTGTCACTCTGTAATTATATTTCCAATGCAAGGCCCAAGGTATATCTTTTTCTGACGTACTCGTACATTGGCCTTACGTCGGCGCCAATGTGATTGCCTCGACGGTTACATGATCCCTGCTTGGCATCAACACTAACTAGACGAGAGACGATCCACCCGCGGGCTCCTCCTTCCTAAAGCATACTAATGTTTTTATCAGTTTCTCACACTCTTCATTACATATTGTTTCACGGCTGGTTCTAATATTACAATTTTCATAACAGTTTCAACAAATTATGTAAGACATTTCGTTAGAACAGTAGACTTTGGGATGAACGGCAAAGCTTCGAGATTATAAGTCGTGACTGAAAAATTCAAATTTAAAATAAATTTATATTAAATGAGTTTAGCTTTACCGATTGGTAATACTTGAACAACTTAGTTACGCGTGTTTATCAAGAAATTAAAAGAGTGGATCTTTTTAAAAACTCAGAAAAACCTTAATTCTCCCAAAGTATCAAACTGAAGCTATAGTGTTGATGAGATTTAACGGTTTTTTCTTTAATGAAGGTTTTAAATATTCCCAAATTTATGAAAGAGATAATTTGTGAAATTTATACCCAACTTTTGAAACGAAAGAGGGCAGACTTCATGCCTTTTTAACAGTTCAAATTAGGTATTGTGGGTAAAGGTGATGAAATTTCGAGAAATAAAATTTATTGACTACGAATTTTGGGGATCGATCTCCGCCGGGTCATCTGGTCATATTCGCCCCGGTTTTTCTTCTCAGAACAATCTCCGGTTTTCCAAGTGTCCAACTTTGAAAAGATTATGTGAGTCAAAATGTTGATGACAAAGTCATAAATTATAAATCATGGTTGCCTTGAGTATTGCATATGTGCAGGAACTATGGCCCAAGACTATGCTTCATCCCAACCCTAGACATTACGCCTACCATTTTGCCCCAAGCACGAATACCTTTCCAAAGTCTGGCGTTAGGCCTGCACATCGATTACTTCATAAATAAACTCATCCTCATCCTCATAACTGAGAAATCATAATCGTTCTCTACCGTGTTTCTCCCAGGGAAAGCCATAGTGGATAGATACAGACGTAGTGTAAATAGCTCGAAGTGATCATAGTGTTTATGAGTTGGAAATTAATGTTAGGAAGATAAATGCAAGTGATACAACGTTCTCTGTTACCGAGTAAGGTTAATTCATCAATGTCCAATAAAGCGACGTTCAATGTGTCCAGACGTTCGTATACCTTTAACAGATAAACGACACCTCATGATAAAATAGATAAAACATATTATTTCAGATGAGCATTCCTTAGTTGAATAAATCCCAGCAAATGCGTGCCACCTGCTTCTTCTGTTCGTTTATTTCAATTGCGATGAATAAACAAGCCAGACAGCCATCTCATACCGGATTCCACAATATCGTTGTGTTGTCATTTCTTCCTTTCTAGCGGTATCAGAAAAACATCTTTCGAGATATCAGAAAAAGGCATCTTTCCTCGAATGATGAAAAGTAAGGCTCAGTTAATTCAAACACTAATACGATGATGCGTAGAGGCTTCCGTGACAGTAAATCTTAGTCCATGCATCCTTTCACGCCTTGGATAAATCGATCGAAGGAACGGCTGTTCCTCATCGAGCGGGCAGATTTGCGCCTCACAATTCCTCTTTCTTCCATATTGCGATTGATTTTTATGCTGCGTCCATCTTATCAAGTTCATCATAGAAGGAATTTCCAGTAGACAAATCTTTTGTATTTGGTGAAACTAGGCCGACTGAAGGGCGATAGATTTGTAGTTGTCATAAAGGAATGAGGACCTGGCAAAATTGCATAAAATCTATTTTACGCCGGGCTTTTCGCCGTACATGAAATAAAATTACAGTCTCCGAGGACTCAAGATATAACCTTTGCTTTTTCTTTCTGCTTTCAAATCTTAAAGCGCTCACGGAATCGAGTATGAAGTTTATGTAAATATCAAGGTGTAGCGACACCTTCAGACGTAGCATTAGTAAATCAGATTCATCTCGGTTATTGATATACTGTTAGATCCTTGCAACCAGGTAATGATTTAGTGTGTTTAATAAAGAATATGTTTGAAAATTGCGGAATGTTTTCAGTGGTTTTATTTTTCTTTAATTCTATAAAATTTTATCCGGGTTAAAACGTCCACGTTAAATGAAAGATTTCTCTACATATCTACAAAACTCACTAAGAAAAAGGAATTTGCACAGAGAAATGTCGATGTGTATTTTGTTTTGAAAGTCAGAATTGTTTTGTAACATTGACATATTGTGATGAGACAAAAAATACTGAGTTTAGGTTTCTGTGTTGTATGAAAACAAAACAACACCTCATGTGAATTTTGCTTGGTGCATTAAAGTTTGTCTTTTTTATGTTTTACGTTTCACATTCAAAAGTGTATGTAAACGATAATTTTATCAGTGTGTGTTTTACCGAGACTATTAATGTAACTCACATCCTTTTTATTTGCTTTTAAAATATTATTTATCAGTTCCCCCTTGTCTTACCCGGCAGCCCAAAAAGAATAGAAGAACCAATCAACGACAATAACAACATCAGCAACAACAACAAAAACAACAACAACAACAACAACAACAACAACAACATCAACAATAAAGACTACGACTACGGCAAATACAACGACAACAT
>WURT03346971.1:0-24027 GCA_009936505.3 Holothuria glaberrima | reverse complement strand
TGATTTTCATTTTTCACTTGAATTTCATCTCAAGTGGGGCCAAAATAATGTCGTGTTAAACCCACGCCTACTCAAATTCACACGAATTGTTAGACGCAGACTACACTATATGAAGCAACAGTTAGACTTCCCTAAGCCACGATGTAACCTGCGCTTTAGGCTGCTAATGTGGGCAAACAAACATCACAGGTATATTGTACGAAATTAATCCATGTAGGTCCCACTTAGTATCCCCAAATTTGCATTTGGTTGCCCTCTTATGCCCATGTAAGTCCCCACACTGATCGCGCATGGATTTCCAATAAGAGTCAGCCGTTGAATTCACATTAAAATAAAGGAAATTAATCCATGCAGGTTAATGCAGTATGGGAAAATGAAAACAGCCTTGGTATACCCTAATTGTATCCACCGATTTTGATTAAAAGCTTGCCTAGTTGGTATCAAGGTGGGCCACAACCTCATCCAATGTCCGCCCTATATTTGAGGTCACCGTTTCAACCGAAGCTAAATAACGTGGGACTATTATCAGCAGATTCCGATGTTGGATAAGTTGCCCAAATAGGTGCAATGATGGATTGATGAAAGTGTGATGACTAAGTAGGTCACTGGATTTAGACTTAACTGTACAACGTTAAATTAACCGCTAATCAGCTAAAGAATAGTTATCCCAGAGACTTTTACGTAACACACAATCGCAGGCTGTGCTAATAGCTACAACATGATCTTTGAATAGATATGAAAAAGGATGTGTGCTCGTGTATACAATCTGCCGAGATTTGTTGAGTGGTATGGATAATGTATACACTTAATGACTTTCTTTTAACTTATCTGCCGGAAACAATCGTTTCGCACCACCCATTGTCTCATTTGCTGTACATACATTTCCAAAATAAATGAAAACGTACTTAAAATTTTATGATTTCATTTATTTCAGGCTCCCAACGAGCGGAAGGAGTAGCAAACATTTTTCGTGTAAATCACTATTTTCTAATATGTATGTTTTTAGAAAACTTCCGTGCTACCAAATTTCCTGTCACTGTTTGTATTTCATTTAATTTAACAGGAAATTAAACAATTTTAATTCTTACAATATCTGTGTTGGGAGTCATTTATAAGAAAAGTCAATGAGTTGAGAAAGCCGTTTAAAGTATCTGTTTGCAAACTAATTAAAAAATCGAATGAGAAATGCAAGTACCTAATCATGTTATGTCGTACTACACAGGGAGTAAAGTCCAGTCATTGAGTGTAATATTTATTACATTTCATTTTCAAAATATCAAATATTTTTCTCATATTTTCTCTCGTTAAAAAAGACTACACTTGTATCGATACCATGCATTTTATACTGAAGATGGACGAGTTTTCATCTCGGTAAAGTTGAGGTAACAGTAAGTACTACAATACCAACAATTACTGCTATACCAGAAAATGTTTTCTCCGTTCCCCCCGTTGTAGTCACCGTTTAGATTTGAAGGAGTCCCAACGTTATTACAGCTGCTTCGTGTTTCAAAGTAAATGCAATATCTATAACTGTAATGGCACTCTGTACAAATAGAACAAGCTGCTGTGTTGTACCACCAGGCTCCTCTGTGTCTTTCCACAAAGTGATGGACGCTGCATCCATCATTGTCCTGATCACGTGTGCTGAACTTTCCACCGTTGTTGCAACCATCCAAAGAATTAACTGTAATGAAGGCAGGAAAACATTTAATGCAAACAATGTGCACCTGACTACGGATGCAAAATATAAATAAAAAGAAGACATGGATGAATGAATAATATCACCAGACATGATATTGTAAGAACATTAATAATTTCAAAATTAAGCAATGGTATGCTCACAAAAGTATGGCCACGTTTTAGCACAATATTTTATCCCTTTGGTCGTGACTTCACTTGGTGAAAATGCATTACAATATTGTCTAAAATTGCACCCTTTGTATGTTTCTTGGAAAAAGAGCCTAGCTCTACACTCCACTGTGGAACAATGTTATTTATTTTGCAACACACTATTGTAAAGCTAAGTAGCTCTATAAGGTAATGATTTAGACACTTATTGGTTATGATCTTTCCTTTCGGCATTTTACCTAAGTGAATTCCTTCATCAAAGTATGATTTCTTGCTTAATAAACTAAGGGAGTCGTTAGGATGGAGATACAACGCAAAAAAAAATTTTCAGAAAATATGTACTTGAAAATAGCTTACTTCTTTTCAGGCACCACTATTTGATTGACAGCTTTCTTTGTTGTATTGTTAAGTCTCTGTAGACTAAGCCCTTTTAAATGTGATCCCCTCCTTTCTTTTCCAGGTAATCTCAATACAAAAATCATCGTGTATACATTCCTTGAAGTGAGGTGTGTTTCCGCCGATGTCCAAGCTTTAATCAGTATTTTCAGTAAAACGACTAGCAGTAAACGCTTTAATAACAGATTTCAATTGTGCCCCCACGATTTCAATACTTTATCTGCTGGAAACATTGTTCAAGTTTACATGTTTTTCTCAGATTTTAGCAAATTTGCCCATCATTAGGAAACATATTTGAAAAGTTAGTTGAAAATGGAATCTTTGCTGACTTTAAATGAAGTCATGCTAAGTGTGACGAATAACGACGAAAGGTCAAAATTTCACATTTTTGCATGACGGCTGGCAACGAAACGTTAACGAGTACAGCGTGAGGGGTGTGAATTCTCATCGTCATTTTGACAATTCATCACTGATCTAAGTTATTCAAGGCATTGAGATAAGAATTTTGAGAAGAAAAGCAAGATTACCGTCGGGAACGAACATTGCTTCAAAAGGTTTATAGAAAGTTACATCTCTATCCTAACAACTCCCTGATTAACTAAAGCGATCGTAAAAGATTTCTAAAATGAAAAGATCACACTTCAGTCTTTATGTTGAACTTCATCCCATATGAAGTTATCGGAGAATTCGAATTATATAAGAATAAAACATTTGGATATGACACGCCAATATTACAGTACATGTAGAACAACGTGTTCATTTTTTAAACATTTGTAGAATGAGAGGTGAGGACCCCATCTGCCAATAATTTGAAAAGCTTCAGAGAGCAAACTTTTTGTCATTGTTAAAACTCCTATTAACAAATACAAGGAAACGGAATTAACTCCATGAAATTGGGAAGTACTTAAACATTGTACATCTTTCACGTCATTGATTCATTTCGTTCCATGCATAGTAAAGCGTAGACAGGGGGTCACATTTTAGAATCGGTACATTTTCTAATAAGATATTGTAAGTCTATAAAAAAAAAGTTGCAGCTTGCGTTAGATTTACCATCTTTTACTTAGCTTTCTCAGACTTAATTTCTGATAGCATACAAAAATAGTTGTCAGAACTCTTGATTATTGTAGGAAATAATAATTTTCAAGGCTGTGAATCTAAAAAATTCATCAACAAAAGATCATTTCTTATGTTGTAAAGTTAACTCATACCGGCATCTCCACTGTAACCTGTAGCGGTGAGTTGGTACTTTGAGCTTTCATCACCACTACGAAAAGATGTATATTCAGCGTATTTGGGTACATTTGAAGATGTTCGAATGTCCACTCGTAATTTGTAAGCTGCCTGATTTGTAAGCGTGTAGATTTTTTCATTTCCGAGCCAAAGATCATGGCCTTGCTCTACCGAACCAAACCCATGTTTATAATCATCCCAGTCTCGATAAAAGTCTGTCAAACCATCAGTCCGACGCTGAAAAATCTAGTAAAAAAGAAACAAAAAAAATAAGAAAATCCACAACAACTGTATACAAATTTATTACGAGGATAGTCTTGTTTAAATCAATTAGAAATAGTTCTACCAGTATACCCTTTCCTAGAGACAAAACCTGTACTTTACCATGCTCAACTTAACTTGAGGACACAACTTTTGCATGACCATTCTATCTTACTATCAGTTAAAATAAAAATGCAAGAATTGAAATAAGCTCGAGCTTTGAAAAAAAGGATAATGATTCATAGCACTAAGCATGACAAGTTGAAATCTGTCGAATGCAACCCACCCCGTTACAAAACGTTTAAATCCATATATTTCCTGTCTACACGGGCAATTTCTTCACCAAGTAACCAGAAGGAGTCATTACTCTTTTAAGAGGATAAAATAAACTTACAGTCCATCCTCCGCAAGCTGTTGTCATGTCACAAGATACATTAAATGGTGATCCAGACCATCCTGTCGGTAGTATGGTGTACACGCCATCTTGTCTCTCTCCAGCTTGGTATGCATCATAGCAATCAGTATACAAGGCATTACAAGTTTCACCGTCCCCCCTGGAATCCTTCATTACAGTAGCATTTTCGGTCACCATTCTTTTCTTTACATGTGGCATCAGGACTGCATTTGTAGTTACGGTTACAAGAAAGTTGATTGTCGACACAGGTACAATTTCCTGTGCAGCTAACGTCGATATAGGACTCACCATTCTGTTATATTTTTTTTTAAAAAAACGCAATACAAAATTACGTAAGAGCTTACCCCAAATTAATGTCAAAAACAAGTTGTAACCTATACAGAGCAAATAAGCTTGTTATATATTTTTCCACAAGAATGCAAAAGCCATAACTCACATGCCTAAAAATATCACTGGCTTCTTACCAAAATGAATGCATCATTCTCGCTGACAAAACAACCATCATGTTCACATATTTCGACACAGTCAGGACTGCAACCTGTCATCCCCACATAATCACCACATAACTGCTGACATGAACATCCTGTATGTGTCATTCCGGGTAAACAGGTCGACACAACACAACCTGTATAGATCAAAGTGACTCCGAATGACTCACTGATACCATAGCTTTAACGAGTGCTTACATCACAGTTTAAACAACATCCTTAGGATTACCAGGGAGTTGTTAGGATGGAGATACAACAGACAAAATTGTCATGCAATATGCACTTGAAAATGGTTTAATCCTTTTCAGGCACCACTATTTTGTCTCTTTGTTCCTATTGTTAAGTCTCTGTAGAGTAAACCCTTTTGACTGTGACCCTCCTTTCTTTTCCAGGTAATCCCAATACAAAGACCATGTTTATACATGCTTTAAAGTGAGGTGTGTTTCCGCCGGGGTCCAAGCTTTAATCAGGATTTTCAGTAAAACGACTAGCAACAAACGTTTAAATAAAGTTTTTCAATTGTGCCCCCACGATTTCAATACGTCATCTGCTGGAAACATTGTTCAAGTCTATACATTCCTCTTCTCAGATTTTAGCAAACTTGCCCATCATTAGAACACATATATGAAAAGTTAGTTGAAAAGGAAATTTTTGCTGACTTTAAACGAAGTGATGTTAAGTGTGACGATAAACGACGCAAGGTCAAAATTTCATATTTTTGCATGACAGCTGGCAACGAAAAGTGAACGAGACAACGTGAGGGGTGTGTCTTCTCATTGTCATTTTGGCAATGTTTCGCTGATCTAAGTTATTCTAGGCACTGAGATAAGAATTTTGAGGAGAAAAGCAAAATTACCGTCGGAAAAACGTTGCATCTCCATCCTTACAACTCCCTGTGATTACTATGGGAATCCTTCAATAAGGGTACTTGTCGCTAAAAGTTTAAGATTGACGGAAACCAACATAATCGTTTACAACCTGTAACTGTGTTTACATTTAATACAGTTAATCAATACTCACTTGAGTTACCGCTGTACTGTTCAGCCAAGACTAGTGCATAGTGACTAAACACATCGCTGATGCGGAATGAGCTGTACTTGACATAAAGCGATGATCCATTAGACAATATCGTGTCTATACGGAGTTCGTAGTCTGCTTGATTCGTTAAGTAGGATAACTTGTCATTACCAATTCAGAATTCAGCAGACAAAAAACCAAATCCATTCTTGTAAGCTTCCCAATTTCTGTCAAAAGTTATGGATCCATCGTTTCGACGCTGAATTACCTAGTGGAGATGAGAAGATATGTGACACTATTAAAACTATATCAACTAATGATGAACCATTCTAATTTTTTGTGTTAGAGTATTACCATTAGTATCGAGTTGTTTCCCCGTAGTTTGGTATGTTCCTCTACACTCTAAAATCGAGCTGTTCGAGTTAAACGAAAAACTGATCAAATGGGCACTTATGGAAAAAGGATCAAATATTTGACTAATTTCGGCACAATATTAACCATTTTCAGTTCATAACTAACAAAATTTCGTGAACTATTTGACCAGAGATTTCGTTTCAGTGTCCATTTGAACGGATTTGGTTCGATATCTGAATCGGACGTTTTTAGAGTGTCGATTTTACTTAAATGAAGCAGTTATTTTCTTACAAGTTATAGTTCAGTTCTTTACGGGTTTTTCTTCTATACCCAGCAACATCATTCACGTCAAGTACAATTGTGATACTTTACCGTCCAGCCCTCAGATGCAATGTCGTTGTTACAATACACTTCAAAGGGCTCTGGATATCCATCTGGCTTGATGGTATAGACACCGCTTAAATTATCCAACGAACACTGATCACGAGCCTCTTTACAGTCCTTTGGATATTCCAATTGTTGGTAAAAGAAATAAGATGATCCTTTTAAAAAGAAGCCACATACACAAAGCATTATATAAAATAGTGTCATTGCTTTGGTATGCAATGGAATACATAACGTATGTACATATCACAAAATGGACATTCAAAATAACAAAGGTATTTTCCCTACGATGCAAAAAAATTCTGCAAAAAAATTATACACAGCTTTAAGGATGAACAGTGAAAAGTGGGTGGGTGAAGGACTTCATGTGAAAAGTTGATGAGACAGTTGAAAAAGTTACAAGTCCAAAAGAGAGCAAAGCAACGTACGAAAAGTTGAAAGCAGAAAAACAAAACGTTTTACACTATTCAAAAGTAGTACTGTATTTCAGAAAAAACAAAATAGGCTGTGACAACAGTAGCTGACAACAGACGTCCTTCTCATATTAAAGTACACAAGCCAAACTTAGAATAGTCAGAAGTACGGACTGAAAACTCCTTAGAGCATACACCAAAGAGTAAACACTAAATTAGTTAAGAAGATATACTGACTTTATACTGTAAATATCAACTTCCCTTTGTAGTCTGAGAATATCTTTCTAAAACACGAAAGGAGAACATTTTAGTGGATCCAGTGCTGAACAGAAAGTCGATGTTATAAACTGGCATGATAAGTACATGTGTATAATCAACTTTTTAACCCGACCAGCCACTTTCAAGCACAAGACTTCGTCCAATTCATATTAGTTGTTGCAATACACTCGTGACACATCGGGAAACAAGAAACTTATTTTTAGATTTCTGGCTTTACCAATATAAATTCAAAAATAAGAACGGATTTTGCTGTAAACGCCCAGCCGCATCACACGCACGGTTTATTTTATTATTCTACCGAAGTTTTACAAATATTAAGACACAAGGACACCTATTATTTAACGGTATTATTATTGCATTTTTCATTTCCAGATCAAAAACACAAAATACATTTTATTCATCTGTTAGCAACATAATATCATGCTCGTCCGTCGCAGATGGAAGCATTTCGGGCTAAAACTGCTGATATTTTACAAAAAATTACTAAAAAAGAAGATGTAGTCTCTTTCAACTGCAAAAACTTGAGACATCCACAATCATTTTATCTGTGACAGTGCTGAAAAGACCCGAGAAAATATTTTACCTTAGTAATTGGTTTTGGCCTTACCAGAAGGGGCCTATATCCCTAGCTCCAAGGTCAATACTCTTAGCAATATAAGTAGTATCTTCTTTTATTGTTTATGCTTTCCAGCACAGTACCGTTTTTAGGTAAATGCGAAGAACCTTATTTCTCCGTCTCCATTGATAAAGCTATGAAAGGGGTCTACTAAAACCAAGTTTATGCAAAGTTTAATCAAAGTATATGTGTGTTGGAAATATGAGCATTGTCACGTAAAATTAAGAGTGCCCCCGACTTATGTAGAATATAATGTGTGCATCATACTAATTTTTAAATGATATAAGTAGCACGAACCGCGAAGGGCGTATTTGTCAAAAACTTTCCAAATTAAGTGAAAGATTGAAAAGATATGTTAATAGGGATAGAGCATTCGCATCAGAAGAGCCAATTAAAGTTCTAACTGTTTACGACAAACAATCGAGGTGACGGTTTTTAAACCGATCACAACTTGATTGTTACCACGAAAGAGTGAGGATTATTTCACCCCAAACAAATCTCATAAACCAAATGCTCTAAAAGGTTGTTAAGTTCACACAGCTTACCGACGAAGATTGATCTTGACAAACCATTGTTAAGGAAGAAAACTTAAATCAAAATTTCACCTGTATCAACCAACCAAAAGTTATCACACTCAGGAAAGTTCTCGTTTCAAATTTTATTTGTTATGAAACGAAAATTCGCAGATAATTTTTCCTGATTGCACAAATCCTGTCAAAAAATTTCTCTTTAAGATTGATCACACTTGCGTGGTCAGTAAATTTTGATTTTTTTTTATTTGTCCTGTGTTTTGAGGACAAGTATTGTGAGCCATCCTAAGGTTAATGTGATTGATATCATCATTGCTTTAAAAAGATCTTTTATCGGATGTTAATCTTTATTTTTTAGGATGTCAAATAACAAATACAAATTTTTGAATGGCTGCTTGTCAGTCAATATCCACACTGATGATGTTATAAAGGCAAGCAGAAATCTAGTCTTCATGGTTATGCAGAATTTGCGTATACAACTAGAATTAAAAATATTAATCGATAAAAATTGCATGGTAAAGGATTTTTGGCAGTGCGCATTATTTTCAGGTAGCCCTAGTCAGACACGAGACTAAACGAAGAACTGGTGGTCTACCTGGTAAGTAGGTGGTAAAGTTGTAGAGAGAGAACTAAGTTGCCAAGTGGAATGGTATAACATATTATTTCTTATTTAAAAATACTTATAAGGTAATTCCAATTTCGCAGTACTAACTTGGGCAAAAATTAAGCGACAGTAAGTACCCACCTAACATCAGATGAAAATACCTTCTCAGTAAGTTTTTATTAAGTTATAAATTTTTGTATAAAGAATGTCTCGCTCGTCTTATCAACAGTGTTGTCTCGATATTTAATAAATATTTTAAATAGGAAACAAACTTTTTAAAAGTAACAAAACGCTCCATATGTTTTTCAGTGAAACAATATGAGGATGCCATACGTCGGGTAGTTTATTTACCCATCATGAAATATTTCAAAGAAGTGGTTAATACGTCCTTAATGCAACAGTGCATCTTATTCCATTACATGGAAGGCTGCTTTGTAGAGTTTCATGTGTACGGTTGGATATTCATTGATAAAGGAAAATGAACATAAAGTTTTCAAAATAAATTAAGATATCCTTGCAGTAAGTTTATAAGACAATGTGTTTGTCAGTGTGAATGTCCACCGTCTGCTGAATGGTACAAACAACATCACTCAAATCCTTTCAATTAAAACAAGAGATAAATTATTTTTGTCTCCTTCTAAGTTGTCAACTGAAAATTGTTGTTTTGTTCTTGGAACCTTTTATCTTAACTTTCAACTTTTGGAACAAAATTTTACTCTAAAATACAGCGACTCTACAATATTTTTTCAGAAATGAAGGAAGTTGAAATTGTAATAGGAGATTTATTATATACATATGATCATCAATAGAGACAGGATTATAGGTGTAATTGAATTATGAATAGGAGCACTACCTTACAGTGAACGACTTATCACGTTTATCACGCTGTGTGATGTTACTAAGTTAAAGTTCTTTCAAATGAACGTAGCATAACATACATCACAATATTATGTTCAAAAACCTCATTTCAATATTATGAATTGACGATAGTGATGTATATTTTGATATTAAAATGACTTTCTTTTTCAAGAAGAAATAAATATAAATTTGTACTACCTGGGTTTGTAGCTGTCTTCAGGTCCAATAGTCTCCTTCCCGTGTTTCTAACATGTGCTTTGAGGCAGGACGTGTCATCTTTCATATTAAGAATTCTTTTCTCTTTATGAGTACGTTATCACCAGTACTCAAAATCTGATAGGTTACTATTTTTTGTCATAAATGTATACAAATGGTAAAATTTTTCAGGCCAACATGAGGGTTAGCTACTAACGTTTCCATACATAATGTACTCAACCTTCTCGGCATATAACAGTTAATCAAAAGAGTTGAGATTTATGTTTCTCTTACACTTCAAACAGGGGGTCACGATTAAGGGTTATTGCATAGCTTCAGTATTTTACCCTAAATGCACTCTTTCTCAAAGAATACAGTGCAGTTGTTTCATCTCAGACAAAATGCCTCGTAAGGGCACCACGACAATCAAATAATCATTTCGAAATAAAAGAACAGAAATAAGAGCATTCTGTCATTTTTTAAAACCTAGTATTAAATCAAAACTTTTGAACACTCACCCTCTTGCGTCGTTGCACCTTTCGAAATGGAAAGACACAAAAGAAGCGGCAAGAATATTTTGGCTGTAAGTCGGAGATAGCTAATGTTGACAGTGAAAGCAGACCTCGGTTTGTTTTCCTCTTCCCATTGCTTGTGCTGAGCACCAAGCACAATGGCAGTAGGTTACATTTATACAGTTTTTGGTATTACCCGGCCAGGATTCGAACCCCCGGCCTTCCGGCTGCAAGTCAGAGGCTCTTACCAAAACAATGAGTACCTTACATTTTGGTAGGCCAAACTGAGATACTAAAAAAAAAACATCGAAAATAGAAAATCATATTTAACAATTAAAAGGGATCTTATGTTCGAAAAAACTCATTCAGTTTCAATGAACGTACTTCCTTACCCACTTTCTTTAAAATAAAATGTTCTACACGCGAACAAGACTGAAATTTACTGTAAAAAAGTGTTTTGGGAATTCTGTTCTTTGTTTAACAATGATAGATAAAGTGTTTTGTGTGAAGTATAAAGAAACGTGTTAAATGCTTAATGTTGCCAGTGAAGCCAAAATTGACGTGCTCTAAAGTGATTGCGAAAGGTTCTTTCAAGCAAAGAGAAATACTTTCAACCCAGAAAGTTTTTCCAGGGGGAACATAACCAAAATAGATGGTCTAATGACTCATCCTCGTTTCCACAGAAACTAAACAGGGGAATCAGACTTCTTAATTAATGATGTGCTCAGAATTCTGTGGATGAAGCGAAACTGGGGGAAGTGGAATTTCGTATCCCTCACAGAGGAGTAGAGGAGTGCAAAAATTATGTGCCATTATATGAAACGCTGCCTAATTCCTGCCATTTAAAAATAAATCGTGGTAAAGAGACAATTTCCTTCACTAGAGTTCTATATACATATTTAACTACATAAGAAGAGGCTGTTTCGTTTATACGACGTTGAATATTGCCGTTAGGTCCTTGTACATACTTAAGACATGTTTTTCAGGACCGTGGAATTGCAGCAATTATACCAAAATAGATAGTAACAGGCAAAATAACTATCTTATCTTTCGTAGTGAAAACATTGTAAGAGAGAAGTTTGTCATTATTATCAAAGAAGTTACTTACTAGAAATGCATTATTTTCTCCTAAGATGTCCAAATAAATTAATTTTTTGTCATTCTTTACATGTGAATTATTCAGAATACATTGATTCCCATAAGAATCGGGCCCAGGATTAAAGAAACTAATCTGCGACAACGCTTTCCAGACATCAGAAACCAAGAAATTTGTAATTATAAGTTCAATCTTACTGAAACTACATTCGAAGAGATATTTGCCACTGTACTTAGATAAAGCATGTTCAAAAAGGACTTTCCAGGAGCTTTGCTTGTCGTCAAGATACATTTAAAGTCTTTTACATTTTTAACTCTTACAAAAGGAGATTATACCAAACCATTGCTTTTATCTTTGAACATAACTGATCGTTTAAAATTATTCGGTTTGTTTGACCATGTAAACTTAAAAAAGAGAGTGTAACGCTCACACAAAAAGGAGTCAGGTGGATTTGGTAAGACCATAAAAAGATAAAACAACTGTAAAACTGCAAAAGTTTTAACGATTAAGATTTTGCCTATGGGGTCCGATGTCTGGAAGACCAAATATTTAAAAGATTTTACGGCGCGTTAATTTTAGTACGTAATCTAGTTTTAAGATGTTTTCATGATGTGTAAAGGAGATACCTAAATAGGCCACAGTTTCATGTCGGAATTGAAAAGCAAAATTATAAAAATAGTGAGGTGTACTATGACGATAGGGTCCCAAGGGGAAAAGACTAGATTTTTCCGTATTCACGTTAAGCCCAGATTTTTTGCAAATAGATAGATGGACTTTATATCTTCATGAATGCTCCTTTCAGAACCACTGGTTATGATTATAGTGTTATCAGCCTAATTTGCAATCTTAATAGTAACATTGGAAATCGTTATTCCTTGTTTTAGATCATTAGCATAATAATACACTTAAAGATCTCACTACATGTAATAAATAGGTATGGGCTGAGGTGGCATCCTTGACTGAATCGCTTGATACTCGTAAATAATCAGTTACAAATTCATTATTTGAAACACTTGAGGAAATATTGTTATAAAGTATTCTGTCCCACCATCTAAAGTCCGGACCAAAATTACAGTAGACTAGAGTATTGTGTAAGCAATCCCAATCGAGACGATCAAACGCTTTTTCAAAGTCGGGAGATAGAAGAGCACCTGCCTGACAAGGAGTTTCTCTCACAATTATAAATAAGGTCTAGAACGAGTCAAATATTTTCACCTATGTAACGTCCTTTCAGAAAGACTGTTTGCTCATGGCTGATCAAATCAGACAAAGCATCTTTCATTCTACAACCAATACATTTGGCCGCTATTTTGTAATCGCTGTTAAGCAGAGAGATATGTCTCCAATTTTTTAAATAGCGGGAGTCTTTTGAGGGTTTGGTTATAAGGGAGCAAGGTGTTGCTCTTTAGCAACTCCCTGAAGGCAGATACAAGCTCTACTTTGTTCGTCCAGGGAGTAGCTATTTAGGATAGCAACTCCCGGGCTCGTCCGCAATGAAACCAGGCTGAAAAGCATACTGTTGAAAGCGTTGACTAATAAAGCCCCTACGCCATCCCAAAACAATCTGTAAAGTTATGGTGTCTATCTGAACCTGGTGATTTATTTAAGGGTAACGAGTACAACGGACGATAACATTCCTCGACAGTGAACAATCCTTCACAGTGTAAAGACTGCTCAAGGGAAAGTTGTGTATGAGAGAAATTACATTTAGCAAAAAACAAAAAAAATATCAGAAGACACTTTTTCATCTTTAGTGTAGAAATCTTGAAAAAAAAATTTTTGCCTCTTTGAGAATTTTTTTAGAAGATGTAATTATAGAATTGTCATCTAAAACAAGCAGGTAGATGGTGCTTTTTGCTTTTTACGAGTTGGTCCGATTCAGGGTAGCAAAACAGCCGTGCCGCACTTAAAAAAATGACTTACCTTTGAGATGGCGAATCCTAATTACTGAAAGTTTGAAGGCATGATTGGGAACAGAAGCCGATTTTTTTTTTAATTTAACATTATTTGCCCCCATTATGTGCCAGCATTATGTGCCCCCATGGGCCCCACCGAAGTGTGGAACGTGCCCCATTGGAACAGAGGAAGCGTACCAATGGTGAGGAGGGCAAAGCCCCGGAAACGTTTAGGTATTTACGATGTTGTCTACACAAGAATGAGGCACTGCCAGTCAAACTTTGATGACTATCCGATGGTTTAAAGACAAATTTGCATCACCCCAAGTTTTACATTTAGGCTACTTGAGGGTAAGCAAAGATCTCAGTTGGTGACTATTCTTTCATTGACATCAGAGTTACGAAATTGAAAATATGCAGAGCAGCTCATATTTCACATGATGCACAGGGAGTGTTTGGTTACACATTAGGGCCTTGTGTACTCCCCAGGATATACCTTAGCCTTAAACAATAAGCTATGTTTGTTTCTGCACAAGGAGAAGATAAAAAAAAGCTGTCCTTCAGGTAGAAATAATGAAAAATCAGAAAATTGCATTCTTGAAAATATATTAACGTTTTACTTCATACTACATTGCAAAAGTAATCTCATGTTACCCTAATTATCTACAATTAACATTCCGTCTGCCAGTGCATCATGTTACTGGACAGCAAGGAAAAATATATACATTCCAGGTAAAAGTGGCGCGACATTTTTTAGCCATGGCCCTTTCGGTCACCCCTTTTACCGACAATGATGGGAACACGAGGATCCTCGCTAGGAAAACAATAGTATTAATTACTGTTGGATGCGATTGTGTGGCATCTTGCAATAACGATCATTTAAAAACTTTGTTTGTAGTGATGACTTGTTGACTTCATTGTCCTCCTTTTTAGGCAAAATAGTTTGAGACCTTAGCTGGAGGAAACCTTTTGGAATATTGTAAGGCCCAGTTTAAATCCGGAAATTCATTTTCTCAAAACTCCCCCTGCCGCCCCTTGACGTTCAAAGCCCCCGAGCTGCTTAACGCCGCCCATGGAAGATAACGCTTAAGTTGGAAACCACTGTCCTACTTGCACTTTACATGGTGGTGTGAGAAATGTGTGGAGTTATCACAAAAGGTCACTCAGTACGTTCATCGTAAACTTTTCGGCGTTTCGATTTCCTTTAAGAAGAAATAACAGAAAAGGAAGGCGGAAAAGCTGCTTCCCTATGGCAGTCATGAATGTTTTCATACTTGTAATGTGGAATCTATAAAGTCAATAAAGGAAAGCTGTAGTTATTGTCGGTCAAAGCTCAAAGATCCTCTGAGGTCATCGGCGATAAAACTTCGAAAGCCTTAAAGACTGCTCCTGAACATGATAGTTCAAGGAGGATAACATTAACATATTCCAGACTTTAATTGAAGCTTTCGTGCAGATTAAAGGAATCATTTTACTACTTGGTGGAAGTCAAAGTTTATTTGATGCTTGCAGAGCTCGCACTGCGAAAACGTCCTAAACACTGTATTTCATTGAAGGATTACTTTGCTGGGCGTCATAGTTGGCATAAGGATGCCCCCATAGTGAGTACAACAAGCCACTTGCTTTTGATTGAGGTCAAAGGTTGTATTAGGTTACCAGAAGTTAAAGTCTTAAAATGCAATATTTCGGCTAGTGTAACCTTGAGGGACCTCACACTTAAGATGGAGATCCTCTTGACTAAGTTCAACTAAATGGTTGATTTGGTGAAGGTCAAGGGATTTAGGTGTGAAAACTTTGAATGTAACTATGAGAAATCTAATATGTGTAACTAGTGCACGGCACAGGTTTGCTTACAAAAATCCAGTTGTATTTTTATTTAGGCAAAAGGTCATGCGAGGTCCCAGGGGTCAATTGTGAACATCTCGTAAAACATGAGATCTTAAAAGGGGTACCTCAGTACGACAAAACACTTCATGTCCGTCGTCAAGGAAACACTAAGTCACTGGGCTTCGTTTTGGATACTGACCAAATAACTGCCTCTGCATTTTTGGTCCGTAGGATGTAAGCAAACACCTTACCCGTGATAGTATGATCACCCCATTTCCATACGAACAACATGACTTTAAGAAGGAAAAGTACCCAAATCTGAATATAAAAGCATTCGTGATTTTTGTTGCTGATGCTTTACTCCAGATCAAAGTTTGTTCGTAAGTAATTATATCTAGTCAAATATTTGTCCTTATAAGATAATAGCCTATGCTAACTTATTGCACCTTTTGTCATTGAAAGAGCACATTGAACCTTACGTACGTCTGACTAATTGAAAATCAGTGTGTAGTACCTACAGCTAAAGCCCACAAATGCTTCTAATGCACATTGGTTTATGACAGCAACATTATGGTGTTTCATTATACATGAAACGAGGAAATAACTTGCATTTTCTTGAAAACTAAAATGTCTGCATATAATCTTTTCATCCTTTTGAAAAAAAAATCAATGTCACCCTGAAATATGCTTTGTGCCTACCCATCTTCAAAACTTAAACAAAGTATACAAATGTAGTGTTGCATGGCACTAGGGAAACTGGTCGAAAATGACAGGCTGATGGCACATACCCATATCTACTCCCAGTCACTTCTTACAATGACAGTGTCTTGTGGAATTACTCTGTGCAGTCTCTTCCTCCCACTATCAGCAAAAGCACCATAGTACAATCACTTGGGTATCAGCGTATGAGACAATTTGGATTGGCGGCACAGGTATTTTTGCCCTTATACTCGTCTGAGCTTTTTAAGAAACTTTCACCCGCATTTCTGTAGATCTTCTTAAATTTTCAGGTTATCAAAATAAGGAGGGGGAGTGGGGGTCTCGTTTCTCTCCTCTAGAGACATGTGCTTCAATTAAGTTGTAAAAACCATAAGAAAATTGTAAAGTTGTAAAAGTGAAGTTTAATAATTTTTCTTATTACAGATTAGAATCTCAACCCATTGAGGGACTGCATACGAGCCTGAAAATAAATTGAAACCACGACGCTTCGCGTAGTATTAATTCACATTACCAGTGGTCGAATGACTCAGTTAACTTAGGTTGAATCTTTGGGAAGATTGAAACCATGCCTAGCAAACGTTTAGAGGGCACCTACCCCCTGTGACTATGGCGAGCCGCCAATGCTTCTGCACATTTTTTACCGCCCCAGTACAGTTGGGTCAACCCTCCGCACAGTAATGACGGCCCCAGTACGGGTGCGCCAACCTTCTGCACAGTAATGACGGCCTCAGTACAGGTGCGTCAACCTTCTGCACAATAATGACGCCATCAATACAGGTGTGTCAACCCTCCGCACAGTAATGACGTTCTCAGTGCAGGTGCGTCAACTTTCTGCACAGTAATGGCGACTTCAGTGCAGGTGTGTCAACCCACCTCACAGTAATGACGGCTCCAGTGCAGGTGCGTCAACCTTCTGCACATTAATAACGGCCTCAGTACAGGTGCGTCAACTCTCCTCACAGTAATGGCGGCTCCAGTACAGGTGCGTCAACCCTCCGAACAGTAATGACCACTCCAGTACACGTGCGTCGTCCTTCTGCACAGTAAGGACGTTTACCAGATAAAAATTACCAAGGACGGGGGGGGGGGTTTGTCCTGATTACCTCTCACAGAGATATGTTTGACTCCAACGGGAAGGCGAAAGGCAATTAAGTAAGAACCCAGGCTGGGTTCTTTTAAATGTTTAGTCTTGTTCCTAGAAATCTACCTGAATTCTCTTAAAATTTTGTCTGTCTGTATACCCTTAAATACGGACAACTTTACGCCAGAATTTCCTCCTAGTTTCCTGGTCCAGAATTCATAAAATAAACAAGGGTGAATTTGGCCTGAAAAGAAAATTGGTCAAGTGATGAAATTTTGGAGGAAACCCAGGTACTGTCATCCGCGTGTGGTGGTCAATCCAGCCTAGTGCTAAATACCAACTTTTACAAAAGTGAGATGGAAAAGAAACTAATCATTTAGTTTCAGTGTTATTATCCGAGACCGAGACACGACTATCCGAGACCGAGACCGAGGCCTACTAACCGTTTGTATTAATGCAAGACGCACACATAACTTCATATGTGTATCCTTTTCAAAAGTTCTAAACTCATATTCGTTACTTTAATTCAGCAGGATAAACTTCAAATCCAATCCACCCAATATTACCTGTAGGCTAGCGCGCTAGACCAGACCCATTCTTATCATGGCGATGAAGAATGTAGCCAAAGTTTTTAAAATCTTGTAACCTGAAAGTGATCAAGTTTTATTTCATGCCTCGTTTCGGCCTCGAACCGAGACATGGTGACATTAGACTCCGAGATCAAGATCTAGGTCGAGAAATAAATTAATGAGGCCCTGGACAAGGCCAAGGACTTAGATCCCGACCTCGAGGCATACAACACTGTTCAGTTCTAGCAATTTATTTACAGATACAAAATATAGCGGCACCCTTAGCTTGAGTTGTTTCCATCTTCTAGACTTTTCCCATTTCCCTAACCATGGAGATAGCTCCATGCCCCAACTGTCAGTAGCTTCTTGTCGCCAGCGTTGTCTGTGTGAAGTCCGGACCACGAGGCAAGGCTTACCAGTTTTATATGTTTCTTTTTAAACTCACTCTGCCTGCGTTTTCGAGAAAAAGGCAGGGAGCAAGATATAGCGCGAGGGGAAGGCGTGCGTGAAAATCCCTGCGGGTAAACAGACATGACCAGGCACGGCAGACCCACTAATCTTAGCTTTGCGCAAGAACCATAGTATTAGCTGTACACAGTACCATGTTCACTGTGGACTACTGTGGAGACGCCCTCTATTGTCTTCAAATTTTCGTTCGGTACTACGAAACTCTTGAGTACGAACAGTCTTGTTGACAAGCGCCCACATTTTGTAAAAAATGTGAGAACTGAACATTTTACTAACGTCTTGACCAAGACCATACTGACCTGAGTATGCGACATTTGGTATTGAGAAATCTGATGCAGTCACAAACAACTGGCCCAGCTCAGTCCGGCTAGGGGCGCTCTGCCAACTTGCAGGTCAGTTACAGTTCTATACTGATAGTAAAAGTGTGATAATACAATCAACAGGGCTTGGGCGGAATGCTAGATTTTCTCACCACTGCAGGCTGGTGACGTACATAACAGTTTAAAGGGCAAAGGAGCTCCTAGGCCTCATAAGATACCCTTCAAGGGGAGTGCTGCGTTCAAAATGCACCAACATGGCATACAAAAAATACCGTGAAATATTATTAAACCATCTAGTCTCATCAATAAACTCCAGCAATACATGAGAAGTTGATCACACAGAACACACAGTCGTACAAACCAATGCAAAACCCTTCAGCCTAAAATCTATTTAGTCATAAAGTAAACCTCATAAACAAGGTGTTCCCTAGCTGCACCTACTCCCCTACTTGAGTTGTATTGAGCAGGTCGTTTTACAAACATTCCATTTTATTTACCAAGTCATTGCTAACCACAGAAGTCTGTGGTGCCAACTCTCTTGACAGCTGGGAGTAAGTTTATTAGCTATCGAACAGGTGTTAATTTATTGTGATTTATTGCTTACTTTTCTTCTATCATTTATAACGTTCTGGGGGTTTGAATTTGACAAAAATTAGATCTAGGAAGGTGTTAATTTTTCATAGAATCCGAATTTTCAAATATATTATTGAAAAATGTGTTCTATTGAAAAAAAAAAACCCTGTGCCATAATATACCCAGTACCAGTCAACTTTGAGAAGGTCATAAAATTAACTGGCAGTGAAGGGCATATCCTCCCTATTCGTTGCCAGAATTTCCCTATTCATTGCCAACTCTTACGACTGTCAGTTCTGTGGGATCATCTTGGCATGTAGCTTATCACCTCAAAACATTATGCATTACAGGAGTAACAAATGTTGCATGATTTGAATTTGTGGAAGTTTGGGAGAAGAAATTACTTTTGTACAACAAATTACCAATTACTTTCTGTGAGAGACTTATGTGTAGAAAGAAAGCTACCATACTCCCTTATTTTGAATTGTCTAGCATTCCGTACCTATTAATATTGGTTTCAAAAATATGAAAGTTCTCTGTAAAACAAACGTAATATTTTCCTTTAAGTCTAACCCTCCTTACCAATACAACCAACCAAACCAACACCAAGCGAGCCCGGCTAGTACTCACAGTACCACAGCCATGGAAGAGTTTGTCAATATTAACCTTAAAACAGTTAACTGTAGTGTAGTTAACTACCCATTAGGTAGAATATTCCACTCGGTCACAACTCTATTAGAGAAGCTGAACTTCCAAATATTAAGCCTTGAATAAATATTTCACAAGATTCTTGCAATGGCCTCGAACCGGAGAGTACTTGTAACATTTAAGTAACTACAATATAACTAAGGATTTGTTTCAGAGAAACATTTGTAAACTTGGAGATGCCCCCTAATTCTTCTGTACTCTAGGCTGATAAGCCCAAGACGTTTAGGTCTGATATGATAACGTAAATTTCTTAATAACTTCAGGTATAGAATGGTGCCCAGAACGTGCCCTTAAGAAGCTTGACCGTTTCATGGAGGCCTGCCTGCAAACCTGGGAGGGCATAGTCAAGACGGGGTCTTACCAACGGCTAATGTGGATGGAAATGAGGGATACGGTGGAAAGTTTGCTTTGTACAGTGCGCTTCAAAGCTATGTAGCGCCCCTCCCCATTGAGAAACCACCCCTAGGATACAGAATCCCTGAGAATCACCACTGCTGGCCTGTAGTGCGGGCACTTTCGGAGCTCTCATGTATGGGAGGTTCGCCCTCAAGAATTAGCCTGGATCAGCTCTTGCTGGCTAGTACAACAGTGAAACTAGGGGAAATGCGGTCCGTGGGCGAAAACACTTGAGAACCCCTGTTGCCAGGGGCTTGAATGGTATTAAGTCAAAACGTCCCTTCACCAAAACGTCCCTGCGTTTTAGTTACCAAAACGTCCCCGCTTTTCACCAACCCGTCCTCGCTTTTTAGCTAATTAAACGTCCCCGTGGTAATATATATGTTACACAAAAACGTCAGTCCATATGAAAGGCTAAACATGAATATAAAATAAGCAACAAATTGCAACGTAGGTAAAGTGAGGCGGATTTAGGAATAGCCCCTTCAAGTGTAGGGAAAGTTCAATAATAGTTGATTTGTTGCAGATGTTCAGAAGTCAGTGACAACTTTTTGGTTGTTTGGATATGATGATTTTTATTACTTGGTTACAAGTCTCTTTTCAGAACAGTAATATATCGCGACGTCATAAAGACATTACAAAGAAAAGTAAACATCATGTGCATTTGGTATAATATGAATATGGCTTAAGGTTTATCTGTTTGGTGGAAGATGTTTCCATTTTGAACGAATTAATTTCAATTTTAGAATCATAAAATAATGTACAAACTGTTTTATTCTGATTCGATTCAGTCTCACACATAAATCATTGCGCTATGTTTAATAGCGAGACCTAACTAAAATCAATTGCATTATCGTTTCCCAACCTCACTAGTATAAGCTACTCGGCATGACTTTAACCAAAACATATCTTCTCATGTTATAAAAAAATACGTAACAGTTTTAATAAGTTATCCGTACAAAAATTGTTCCCTTGAGCTTTTCAAAATTCAGAAAGTTTGCGTCATTTTACCGCTTGACACAATTCATTTAGCACACTTTTCTTGACACATGTTAGCAGTTTCGCACTACACAAGGAGGAAAGGCTACGCCTCATTAGCCCGCCAATCGTAGTAACTATTCTACAGTCCTAAGGAATGAGTAGAAGCATTCCGTTAATTTTGTGAACTTTTACAAAAATTACCAGTTCACAGATTTGATAAAGATAGGTACATTTTGCATCTTATACACTAATCATTAGCAATTTTTTAAAAATAAATTAGCCGCAGAAAGACCCTAACCCTTAAACCTTGAAGTTTGTCTTGGTCATAATTCAAAGTGGAGAACTTAGATCTTTCAGAGCGCCTCGATAAGAGCATCGAGATAGCAATCTTCTTCAACCTCGTGAGATGTTTCCAGTCTCCTGTCAATTTTCAGGCTAGATTCGACTAGGCAATCTTTTAGGTTGGGCGCCCTTCCGTAGGCTAGGAACGAGGATTCGGAAAATTGGACACAGATTAGGGTCGCTCGGGATATTAAGTGCAAATGCCTTAGCAGAGTTTTTTTCTTAAGTTCTTTGTGTTTGATATGGGGTGTGTATAGGTTATTTTGAAAACAAGGGGTATCTTATTTTCACGTGACTTAGGCGAGAGTAGAAAAGGCTATCCCTGCATTATCCTGACGTAATATTCAAAATCGTGTATTGAAGGAAGGAAGGAAGGAATATCGTGTGTTTTATAGGGCACTCTGAGTCAAACTTAAAGCCGCGTCTTGCTATTATCTAGTTTGGTGGATTCGGCGCTATCACTGAACACAACGTCTGCTTACTGACAATCCATATATGATGTGCAACTGTGCAGAAAAAAGTTTACGACTTATTTCTCTCTGATGAGCTCTGTGTAAACATTGGATAGTGAAAATACACAGAACATTACTTGAAAGTTTTTTCAACAAATTGGCCACAAGAAACGTCACATGAAACAATGTTCATAAGAAAAATTGATTAGTTTATAGTATATTATAACTACACATACTTACTAGGACACCGTCAGAAGTACGTTTAATCACATTCTCGCAATGGTTACAACTATCAAAAAAAAAATTGTATTTATGGTCAAAAGTATCTAAGTCTACAACACCTAACTGGAAACGAGATAGTTTTGAGCGTTTACGTATAATGCAAGCAAGAGGTGTCGAGAACAGTTTCAACATTTGCAATGCTCTGGTCTAGACAAAACACACTGTAAATGCAATTAAATAAGCCGCTCTAATGTAACACGGGGGGGCTATGATTGTATTAATCAGACAGACCTTGAACGAAACCTGGCTTTCACATTTATTGATTTCTTAGAAGGACTCATATTGTTCTTGGAAAAAACAAACAACACTGATGTCTGGATACACGGCAGTAGCCTGAAGCGTACTTTCCTAGAAACAAATACAAAATGGCGGCCAATACTGTTATAATTAATGAAACAAATAGTAATTTCAATATTTTTGATACGACTGCTTTTTAAGTTTTTAATTTTTTGTGATGATTATTCAAGTCTTATTTTATCTTTCGGGATCCAGGTCAACCAAAATGCCGGGATAAATAAAGTAATACTAATATGAAAAAGTAAAGTAATATTAACAGTAAAGCAATAAAGTTTTAAAGGTGTTTGATCCATACAACTAATTAGGGCAATACCCCCACTCATAGTAAATTATATAAATGATGCTACAAATTAATTTGTCAGGGAGCATTTTCAACTCAAGAGAGAGATTTTGGATATGTTAATGAGGAGAAGGGAAACATTTTCGCTCAACGTTAAACTCTCTACTTGTAATGGTCATGAAATTGATTTTTAACTGGAAACTGATGAACCGTTTTTCATCCTACCATATTTTACGATAGAATCAGATAAAAATTATCATGGAGAAAGAAATGGATAAATTGGTTATTGTAGGAATTCTTGGTGTTGGTCATTCATCATACATCTCACCTGTTTTACTTGTGCCAAAGAAAAGTAAAAATTAGAAACTAATAGTTACAGATTTCATGTATTTGAATTCTCGTATAAAACGTATTAATTACCCTTTTTCCATTATTGTCAGAAACCATGAAGCGTATAGGAAATTCAAATACAAAAGTTTTGAGTGTCATGGACCTTAAGTCTGCATTTTTCTCTTTGCCTTTGACTAAATGTGCTCATTATTTAATGGAGGCAAACATTACTTTTCCAGGCGTCTTGCACTAGGGTTGAATGTATCACCTGGTACATTTCAAGCAAAAATTGACGAAGTATTAGGTCAAGTTCAAGATTCGAGAAACTTTTGTATCGCTTACCATGACGATATCATTGTGTTTAGCAAGGATAAAAAGTCACACAGACAACACATAGCTAGTATATTTCAGACTCTTACTTCAAACAGGCTCAAGATTAGTCCCAAGATATGCAAATGTTTTTATAAACAAGTGGTGTATAAGGAACATGGTGTAACAGTAACTTAGTCTGAAAAATATCACCATACAGCCCCTAGCTGATTGGTGTGTAGCTATTAAATATAGCAAGACCAACAAATCCAAAAGAAGCCAGACGTCTTGTAGGTGCAATAAATTACTTGTCAGAATTTTTCCCACATGTTCAGACAATTTTACGTCCTTTGCACCATTTGTTCAGGGAACATAAATGCTTTAACTGGACGGAGAATTTTTAAAACTGCCTTAAATAAAATTAAGGAGTTAATGACAAGGTCTTCAGTATTGCATTTGCTTGAGAAACAGGTGGTCTCTTCACTGTGCAGTGATACTTTTAAGTTTGCTACAGGTGCCTATATTACTCAAACTGTCGATGGTAAAGAAAACTTGCTTGGTTACTATTCGAAAATATTACCTAATGCTTGTCAGAGGCATTCCCGCAACTTCAGACCTTGTAAAAGCTAATGCTTTGAATGACCAGTTCTGTTCCGTTTTCACCCATGAGGATACTACTAACTTACCTCCATGTACTA